>PVKH010001250.1:0-31388 GCA_004027955.1 Chaetophractus vellerosus | reverse complement strand
CCTCTCTTCTTTACAGTTCCTGAATGATACATGATCATACAAACTGGCCTACATCCTCCATTGCAGCATCATCCATGACAATTCCCAGGTCCCCCCCAACAAAACAAAACAAAACAAAACAAAAACCTGCATTACAATTGCTCTTCCCTCTCCCTGCTCCCAAAGTGTCCAATGACCCTGGCTCCACATAATTTTGCAATTTCTTGCATTGCATACATCATAAGTCTATATCAGGACTCCAACAAGTCCATCCTAGTCCATAGTTGTTCCCCCAATCTTGAGAAGTCTGGAATGGTAATGTCCCCTCCACAATGGAAGGGATTATCCTGCCTGCAGCTGCAGGCTCTCTGGATTCCCCTGCATAGCTGTCTTCCATCGTCAACTCCCAACTAGGTGTCCTGGTTGAGTCCATTGAGTTGTAGCATAGGAGTTGCAGGTCCTCAGAATTCTGGACCTGGTTGGCTTATGGTCAGCATGTAGTCTCCGTTCTATGGAAGTACACCTAAAACTCTGGCATCAAATATAGGTTTGAATAGAAGAGACATTTTCAAGTAAATAATTTATGAAGAGAAGCAAGTAAAGGAAAGTACAAGGTGTGCACATGGGTAAGTGAAAGCAATGGATGGAAAACTTGTTGCCAACGAATAGATTGGTTTTGACCAAAGTTAAGGTTAGCTGTATCAGAATAAGTAATCCCAAATTCTTTAAAATAATAGTCAAGAAAATCTTAAGCAACTACACATCAGATATGCATTTTATTTTGCCACAATACTTGGGTGCAAGAAAGATTGCTTTGAATTCTCTAATTGAAATTAACTATGACTGAATTCCCACTCAACAAGCTGTGAAGATATCAATTTGCGACATTTTGGAGGTTTCGCTACTCTCCTCTCTACCCCTAGGAATTGTGTGAAGGTCTCTGGTTGAGCACCCCTTGCCATTTGCTCCACTCACGTCTCCACTGCTCTGGTGTCCTTTGAGCCCTCTTGGACCTTTCAGTGCTAGCAGTGACTGGCTGTTTTTTTTAAGACTCCATTCACCTCTCAGTGTTGCCAATTCCCTGGGTTCTATGAGGGCACAGGTCAAAAGAATTGTATTTCTCCCATGATTTTATATTATTTGCCTGGTGTCTGGATTTTATTTTATTCTTTGTATCTATACATTCTAGTTCCTGAAAACTCCAGTTAAGTATCCTGATGAACTGATTTTAGCTATGGTCCATTCATTGAAGGGAGAAAACCTGGTGGCATTGTCAAAATGCCCTTAGTAATCACCCTTCCTCAAGCTCCGAGTGTGGCATAAATTGCCACATGCTTTAAACCATTTATAATCTCAGTTAATGGAAGGGAATCATAATGGCCTTGTCAATTTCAAGAAGAAGCATCATATGGAAAGTTTTCCTTTTTTTTCTTTTCCAAATATTCTTAAATTGTGATTCAGGGTTGCTCTGTTTCTGACCACACTTTATGACCATGCAAGCTGATAAAAACAGTGATTATTCACAGTAGCAAAAAATATTATTGATTTCAAGAAGGAGTTACATAAAGATCAAAATAACCCTTATAAAACAGTATTCAATGTGCAAATTTTGTCATTCATCTTCATCACTAACTTGAGTGTTGTGAAGTATTGCACACCTATATTGAAAAAGAGAAAATGTGCTATAGGTTTTTCATGGCTTTACTTTCATCATGGTGTGTAGCATTTTAAGTAGTTGAATACCAACTAGATAATTGAACAGTTACGTATAAATTTCTATTTAAATTTCTTTATCTGTGCAGATTTAAATTTGTTTATTTTAAATGGAACTTCAGTTGTGTTTTACAAACAGCAGCCCAATACACTCAAATCTCAATATTGTTCCCCATGAATTAAAGCGTATCTGTTAAAGGAGAAGGGGAAATTCATCCTACCAATCTAATTTTACTCCTAAATTTTGCTTTAGATATACTAAATCTATATCTGGACCCTTAAATTTGTGTTCCCTCTTCCTGAGTGTAGATTTCACAATTGCTTAAGTTTAAATAGCATAAACTAAGATTAGAAGTGAGTTTGAGAGAGCTCTCAAATAACGCAGTATAAATTTGCACATACAATAAATGAGCTCTGACCTTAAGAACGTCCCCATTACAATCTTGTGTTTCGTAGTTTTCATTTCTGATACATGATTTCTTGTTTTTGATGCTAAACAATTACTTATCAAAAGTACATAAATGTCATCTTGAATGCATCAACATCACTTTGGAAATGACTCCCAGAATGCCTTCTGATTCTCTGTCATTTTCTCCTCCCTGGGGATACTCAGTAAAGCTCTGTTGAGAGATGAGAGCTTCTCTGGGTCCTGAGGTAGAAGGATGAAATCACTTATTTTTGTACTCATGGGTAAAACTGCCTCTTACTTTCAGCTAAATAGATCTATCATCACTGGAGAGTGAAATCCTTCTAATATTTCAGAAATCCTGTCAGTTTCTAAATATAAAATACGCAAGTTTGTCTTCTGAAAAGTAGAACACTCAGCAAAAGCTGGTCAATAAAACCTCAAAGATCTATTTAATGTCAGTGATTTGATATTTAATGCTGAAAAAGGCTATGAATTCAATATTTTGACAGTCTGCAGAATTAAGATTATCTTAAGGTAAAAAAAAATATTGATATTTTGATTTGGGGCCCTAATCAATAATAACAGCCTAGTGAAGCTTTCTGTCATTTTTTTTGAGCACTTCCTTGATTTTGATAAAAATTTATGGCTGTTCAAAAGAAACATGCTTTGTGAATATTTTCTTTAGTTTCCCATTTCAATCCATGGCTTAATGAAAGGAAATTCTATCTGAAAGTGAAATAGTCTTATATAAGGGTTGACTTCCTACTTAAATAAAGCACTTGAATCTGACTTCTAAGGATATCACGCGTTTTCAGTGTTGAAATTTCCTTCCATATCTAAATCTACCTTGAAATTGCTTTAAAACAGAAGATAGATGGGACCAAAAACATCTTGCAAGAATCTGTCAACTATCTCTTGTATGCCTAAAAAGGGGGATTTATCTCATTTGACTATAAAATGTGTCCCTCTAATGGGGCCCAGATGTCTTTTATTTGAAAATTATAGTCTACCCCTAAATAGCGTGAGTAAATTTCTAGTTTGAGATTCAATTTGGGGCTCAATTATTTTATCTAGACCAGTCTCAAAATTGTGTCATGTGCCCGAAATTGGGAAGTCCATTCCTAGAATCTCATTGTTGCATCAAACCATAAGATCCTTTTGTAGCACTTTGCATTTTCTTTTAAAATATGATTTTAAAAAATCCATTGTCCCTGAGTATTCACCCTACTTTCATATCACTGGGGAATACAGGTTTTAGTAGATTCAGTCTTCTTACTATCTTTAATTTGATTCTTATTCAGTTTGAAAGCAGCAGCTCTACCCTCTAGGGTTCTAAAGTCACGTAGTTGGAAAGAAACAGAAAACAGTATAAATTTGTGAAAAGCACATAGACTAAATAGAAATGTGAAATGGTATAGAGTTAATCATGGAAACCAGAACGAAGCAGGCTTTTAGAGAGGAGGAAAAAGACCTATTTGATGACTAAGTTGGCTTACAGATGCAGGCCCCCAACCCAAGGGAATTTTATGATTTACAATCTGTTGACATCTGCAGACAGACAGGAAGCCAATGAATTGCATTTAAGTGTGCATTTCTGCATTGGCTAACTGTACCTTAAGCAGCTTGAAGTACTCAAAAGCCAATATAATCAGAGATTTGGGGCTTAGTGTTGATTTTCTGTGTTCAGTGGCATAACTAATTTTCAGCATTCCCAGATACCCAAAAATCTCCAGGGCAAGGTTTTCCATGTATGACTTTGTTAGCATTTTTATTCAAGCTAGACTAGTTTCTTTGAATTAGAGATGGAGTGGAGCCTGTCGTTACTCTAATAATCTGTTTCTTCTTGCTATTTCTTTTTGTAAAATAGACGTAAAAATTCTGCAACCTGTTTCTGAAAGGTGTCATGAATCCAGTTAGAGATGCAAATGAAATCATATTTTCCAGTTGACCTAATTTATACTTTCAAATATTATTTTTCATCTATGATCTTAATTAGCTGTGACTTCGAGTATAAAGTCCTCTAGTCTCACCACCAAGTTATTCTCTTAAGAAACTTAAATATAACCAAATTTTATACCTTGATGGAACTAAGCCAACAAAGTCTAGAGAAATTAAAAGAATTGCCCAACTTCATCTGGTGAATTAATAGCAAGGTTGAGTTTATGACTTGGTCTGCTAAATTCCAGCACTAAGATATTTCTGATATTCCACAATTCTAGGAAAATCAATATAAAGGAAGCCTATAGTAAATTCTTTTGGAAAGGATATAACAATATTAATAATACTACTTTACCATCTTAGCAACACTTTAATTTTTGAGAGTGGTTACATTATCTCATTTAATGGTGTAATATATTCAAAATAACAAAAGTATTGGCAACAGATCCTCAGAGCTGCAGTTTCCTGGTTGTATGGCTCTTGATACATTAATTTATCAATAGCAATCTCATAGGATGTGCCATGTGTCAGACACTGTACTGGGCATATATTGCATACTGTTTTGATTCCTTATAACAATATTAAACAAAGGAATCAGAATTTCCATTTTACTAATGAAGTAAAACTGAGGCTCAGAAATTATGTCAGGATGCCCAATTGTGCCAAAAACATTGAAGCTCTTCAATAGCAGTTGCTTTTCTAACATGCTTCCTCCTTCCTCTTCCCACTGCTAGAGTAGACCTCAAGGGCAGGCCATTGTCATCTTGGCTTTCCTGATAGAAAACAGACTCCTAGAGATTAAGGGGTTTGCTGAAAGAGTAGTTTAAAGGCACAGTTAGTTCAAGTCTACCTCAAGGAAGAATGATGACCAAAACTCCATGTGAACATTGTTGGTTCTTGTCAATGGTAATTAGATGCTTTATAGAGTTCAGGATAATGAAAATAATTTTATGTGTTTTCGTGTCAGGCAAGGTTTAAGGTCTTTTAGAAGAACTTTAATTTTTTTGGTAGAGCATTTTTGTACATTTAAGGTTACCTAAAGTTGTAGGTACATTTGGGAATCTGAACCACTGAACATGAATTTAGATTTAGAAACTGAAATCTTTGTTATATGAAAATGAATGTAATGTTTTTCATTTAAAAGGTAGTTACTTTTGCAGTTTAGCATATGCTTCTACTACTGTCCCATTAACTGGCTAGTATGTACAAAAACTTATAAGTATGATAAATGATGGCTAGGTGTTTAGCTAATGATTTATGTAACTAAAAATGACTGTTCACTAGGGGCAGTCCTCAAAACAGCACTTGTTCAGTTGAATTGTGCCAGCTTAACTGTTTGGGTTTTTTTTCATGGAATTCTAATTCTAAGTTTTCCAGCTCTCAAGGGGTACCCCACACTTTGCACCCCTCTTTCCACATGAATTCTTTCAGAATTTGAAAATAAGAGTGGAAGGTAGAACGCCAAACATCACCTTTATTATGATGAAATCCAAGTTGGAAGATGTGGCTTAGTGTCTTTAACTGAGCTCCTGAAATAGGAAAATTAACTACCAAGTGACAAGCAAAGGTGAACCAGGGTGGGGGCCCCCATGAGGCCTCCCTGTGGACAGCTCCTCCCTGGAGAAAGAAAGGTGAACTGAGTCACACATGCTCAGTTTATTCTTCTTAGATTTACTAATTCGATATATAATTTTACCCACTGGGAAAAAGTGATTAATGAAGGAGAGAGACCAGGAATTAAATTAATTGAGCACCTTTACAAGAACAAAACATCTGGGGTGGGGAACACATGTGTAATAACAAACTATTGGAACAGAACAGGACAATAATTTAAGCATTTACATTTAACAAAGTATTAATATTCAGTATAAGGTACCAGGCACATAGTCAATATAGTTACTCCCTAGTTATAGATTATTTACTCTGTAGATTATCCACAATATACTTTTTAATCTCCAAGTGACTTTTTCTCTCTCGTCATTAACACTTGTAGGATCAATTGACTAAAATGTCAGAGAAATGGCCCTGAAGTCAGAAAACCCATCTATGAGTCCTGGTCCTGCTCCCAGCTTGTTTGGATCCCTTCTTTGGAACTGTATACTTATCTATAAGAAATGAGAAGATACAACTAGATGATCCCAAAGATTCTTCCCATCTCTCTGATTCTAGAATTATTTTTGTCTTTCCTCACATTGGTCAATATGTATATATTTAGGAAACTAAACCTAATTTTAAGTTTAACCTAAGAAAAAAATATAATTACAGGAGATAAGTATCCTAATAATAACTATATTTCCCTAGGTATTTGAACTTCTGTGGAGTTTATAATTTATAACACACAATTTACCACTTGTTCTTCTATGTTATTTCTCTAAATATTTCCTTTCTGTTCATCTTCTTTCTTAGTTGGCCCTCTGACTTAATCTCCATCTTTTTAACGACCTTGTGTTCAAAATAAAGTTAAATTATAGCACTAATACCATTAAGGCTGGTAATGAATGCCAAATGCGAATCGTATATGGTTATTCCTGCCCTTGCCTCTAAATAATAGATTACATCGAGTATTTTCATGTGTTCCTGTTATGCTATTACATGTGTATTCGTGCACAAACACATAAACATACATAGCAAGTGTATGTGATTTTCCCCTGATAAAAAGGATGCTGGCTTAATAATTTACCCTTTCAATGTCAGAAAAGTTAATGTTTTAAAAGGAGAGCAAATTGCTTCTTGGGTGTTCATAATTAAATGTATTATATGGTATGTTTTGAAAGGTATGGTGTGGAACCTCCTGGTTTGATAAAATTGGAAAAGGAGATTGAACAAGAAGAAACACTCTCTGCTCCTTCTCCTTCACCTTCTCCTTCATCAAAGTCTTCTGGAAAAAAGAGTACAGGGAACTTACTGGATGATGCAGTAAGTAAAATTTGTCAAACTTCTCACCAAAAGTCATTTTGTGAACTACAAGCTCATTCTGTATACATTCAGATCAGTGTAGCCATTATCTCTTTGAATGCCTTGAAATCCACTTAAAAACCCTGTGAAAAATGTTGAAGTCCTCAGTTTATTTTGAGATTCAAACCTAAGCCAGTCATTTAAAGTACAGTGCCACTTAATTCTGCTGAGTAGCATCTAAATATTTAGGAAAATAAGTCAACTTCCTGAAAATTTTATTTGAAACCACTTAAACTTTGTTGTTCTTGGTTCAGGATTCCCCAGTATACAAATAAGAAGCCTGAGACACGAGATTTCAAGGATTGTTAAAGGAGGGAAAGCAAACATGTTAACGAGAAGATAACTGCCCTTCATTGGCTGCCTGCTATGCATCAGTGTCTATTGTAATTGTTTTCCAAGTTTTCTGATATCTGTAAGGCAGATTTCTTCTTGAGGAAACAGACACTTAGATGTGTAGGGACAGCTGAGAGGACAGTTTTGTATGCCTCTCTGAGGTCCCAGTTCCTCTATTCAGCAGTGTCCTTGCCATCTTAGCAAGATATAGAATTAATCATTTGACAGATGAGAAAAGATTTTAAATAAGTCCTCATAACCACAATTTCAGTGAAATTCTGAGTGTAACAGCAAAGAGGATAAATTAAAGCTCTCAGGGTTCCTCTTGTCTGTTAAGGGGCTCTTGGTTATAATACGCAGTATGTTTAATAATGTATGTGTATTTACCCAAACATACATATGTGGATGTAAATATGAAAATAGTAATAAAAGAGGGAAATCATGGGTGATGGGTATGCTGTTTATGTAAAGTTTGCATTTATGGAGTTGTAGTTGCTTGTGAATTTTATAGACAGTGATGACACCAAGGATATTAGACTGAAGTATGTCTCATGTACATAGGGACGCTCTCAGAAGTCAGCGCCAACCATTACATAAGCAGTATAGAATAGGACTGAAAAGAACTACTGGTCCCTAGCTGAAGGGTTCTTTCTGCAGAGTTTGAGCAGAAAAGAGCCCAATGACACTATAGATTGCAGAGAGAGGCTCCACATCTTTTGTTTCCCCCATGTGCCACTATAACTTATACTTGCAGGTTGAGATGACCAGAAACCTACCAAGTTTCTGACAGAATGAAAACCCCCATTTCTGCATAGGGCAGCACACTTGCACTTAAACCATCAAGGTATCTCAGTCAATTGCAGGTTAATTTCTTTTGGGTAATTGTTTAATTCACTCAGGACTTAAAGAACAGGCAAGGTACTTTCATTAAAATTTTACAATTACAGGACTGTTTTCAAGGATTGCCCATGCCTTGCTTGTCATACTGTTTCATTTTTTTCATTTTGTAAGAAAATTGAGTAGCATTGTATTAATAGCAGATAATGATGCATTGTTTATATATAAACGAGAAAAAACTTTCCTCTCTGTTATATTTTGTGATTAGACTTACTTTAGAGTAAGATGTTCCTTTAGTCTCTCGCTTATAAATGTCTTTCTCTGTGGCAACTATACTAGCTTCTACTCCTTTTCTCTCAACTATTGCCTCCATTCAATTTCTTTAAACCATTATGGTCAGGGTTGCAACCCACTGAAGACTGTCTGGCCAGTGTCACCTCACCCATAACATCCTAATGAATGAATTACTAATATCAGATTAATTTTTTTCAGTCCTCAGATTATAAGACCTCTTCTTGCATTTGACACTGTTGTCCACTCCCTTCTTGAAACTCTTCTCCATGAACATCACTGCTACCAGATAAATCAGCCTACAGCCCATGCAGATTTGATTAAATTCTACAGGGGTTTTCTGTAATCTCAGGATAAAGCCCAAACTCGTTTACATTTCATATAAGCCCTCCATGTTCTGGCCCATTGCCAACTTCCCAGACTTTTCATTTTCTGGGCTCCTTGCTTTCTGAGATAGCCATTCTAATTATGCCTGCTTTAAAAAATTCCCGAGAATATTTTATATCCTGTGTCTTTTTCCTTACTTGCTTTCCTCACCATACTTACGCTAACTCATCTTTTAAATCTACCTTTAAACATATTTACATCTTTTAAAATTCTGATTGTGTTACCTCCTCTATAAAGCTATTCTTGGCATCTCCCGTCCCAGGCAAAATGGACAAATTGCTCTATGGTGCTCCCAATACTTGTATACACTTTTATCATAGCATCAATAATAAGTTATATACATTATTGGGCATAAACATCCATTACTTTCGAAGGTGGGATCCTTGTCCTCAAAGACAAGGGCCATATTTTATTAATCTATATCCATTCAGCACCATGTTTGTTGGATAAATAGTCAATCTGGGTACTTACATTTAAAACAAATTCCCCCTTGTTTTATTTATTTGGACTGGCCTTGTGCACTGGAAATGCACGCACTTCTCAGTTTTGCTGTAGCTTTGCAGAGGGTGGACATGCTGCCACTCAACCATTTATGTGAATCTGGGAGTAGTGAGAATCGTTCCCTTTCTTGCCCAGCTTGTCTCATGTCTAGTTATCCCTCCTCCTTGAGAAGGAGAGAAGACAGACAGGGGAGGGGAGGTAGTGAATCATTATGAGAAGGATTTTGGAGAAGTTTTACCAATACTCCAATTCTAAAGTTGAGTGGCATAGAGACTGCCTATAAAATGGCAATGCAGGGAAATAGATGTGGCTCAGGTGATTGGGCTCCTGTCTACCATTTAGGAATCCAGGGTTTGAGTGCTGGCACGCATGGAGTGCTGACCCATGCAGGAGTGCTGGCCTGTGTAGAAGTGCTGACCCATGCAGACAGCTGGCACAGCAAGGTGGGTTTTAATGAAATGTAGGAACCGTGCAAAGTGTATATTTCTGTACTATTGCCAACTAGTATACTGCCTTCTGCAAGTCTTTAAACATTGTTTAAATCAAACACTAGCACTTTCAGATGCCCCATGGGGAAAATGATTTCAATGGTTAGGCTAGTTTGAGAAATACAACTACTTATAGTCACCACCTAGTTGGCAGTGACTTAATTCTGGTGAATTCCATAATAAGATCTTGTTTAACTTGGAATTTTTCAAACTTATTTGACCACAAAAGTCTCTTACAGTCCCCTTCATTCTACTTTGGGGGAAACCACTGACATGCTTGCATTCTGTTTAAGTGATAGTTTTCCACTAAAGCGTTTTAGGACAGTGGAACAGATAGAAAAGTAATTTGAGCCTCACTTATGGTTTAGATTAGAGCTTCATATGTCTAATGTAAAAAGGAAATAGTTCCTATGGCAACTGCTTCACTGCATGTGAAGCCCATATACCAGTTGGAAGTTGAAATTCAAATACCCAAATTGTGCTTTAAAATAGGAGTATAAAATGGAGATTGCTTCCAAAATTTCTGTTTAGTCAATAATAATATTTATCCTCCGTCAAATTATTATGTGCAAAATTTAAAATAAAACAGGAGGAAGAAGAAATGAAGACAAAAAGAAAGGAAAAAGAAAAAAATCAAGAGAGAGAAAGCAAGAGACACAGACCTGTGTTAAGATATCCTATTCCAGTGGACAGTTTTAGCAATAAGGGCCAGTTTTTAAAACCTTCAATGTTTCCTCACATTTCTTTATTTGATACTTAGGGGAATAGATGACCCTTTATGTGAATAATGCATCCCACCTCCTTTAATCAAGATATAAAAGAAACACAGTGGAGTCCATTCAGATTAATTTATTCTCCAGATGTCCTGATAGAGTGATTCAGCGGTGATAAAATGGTGGGGTCAGGTTTAGTTCTTCTCTTTGCACTCCCTTGAGTTGCTTGGGTTAGTTCCCACACAATGGCTTGAATAAAGTTCTAAGAAAACAATTCTTACTTTCTTCCTCTTTTCCATCAACTTCCTTAGCCTGGGGATGAGAGATAGTATAATTCTGAGTAATCTGGCTTCTCTTGAAATCCCATCGCAGCAGAAAACTGGCTGGGTTCCTGGCCAAAAACCAGAACACCTGCCAGACTGACTTATCCCAAGGTAATATAAGAAGCGCAGATGTCATCAGTCACTGTTTACTTAACAATCTATTTCCACTACCCACAGTCTGGCCTTGTCTCTTCCCTTTCTCCCTCCACCTCTTGCACAACTACAAAAATAACCCTTGATTTTTCAGTCCATTTTGAAAGCTAGGAAAGCATTTAGAAGGACAGGCCACTTGAGAAAATGTTTCTTTTATTTTAGTTCATTTGATACCAGCAGTTTCTGTGTTTCATCTAAGAACACTGCAGGGTAGAGATACTTCCCACACATACTTGTGATTGTCAGGTCTTAGCAGAGGAACCACTTCAATAGCAATTTACTGTTTGTTCTCTTACTATGTGGCAGCAGAGCTGCGCCGAGCGTGGCCCTCTTAAAGTTCAACAATGCATGTTCATGATGCTGTCTGCTTGTTTGAATTTCTTCTGGATGGATACAGCCCTCCTCCTTCCTTCTAGCTCCTTTCCTTCATCCCTCTTTTCTTTGGAAGCCTTCATTATAATGATAAGGAAAACAGTACTTCTTCCAGCAATGGCATGGAAGATAATTTTTATACATACTCACACTTTTTAAAATAAGCAAACATAGGAAGAGATACACTTCAAGGAACAGCTGAAAACCCTTAGCCCACCCCAGACTGTGTATGATGGTAGAACTGACATTTCCATTACTCAGCTTTTGTACTTCTTGTTCTACTATTTCCATCCTATTCAGGAATATCCCTTCAAAATATCCCTACGAACAGAAATCCATTAATACTGGGTGAGTGGGTGGGTGTATCTATGGGTCAAGAATAATGTGGTAGGAAAACTTCAGAACTCAGACTCAAAGTCATGGGTCAAATCACTAATTTAATGTTAGCTAGTTTCTTCCTCTTTAAATGAAAGCCATCTCTAATGTTCTTTGAATCCAGTTTTATTGTTTAACCAGTTTTTCCCAGTGTCATGATTAGGTCCATGTTCTTGCTTACCCATTCATTTAATTATTCAATATACATTTGTGGAACACATGTAAATGCAATGAAGCCTTGTGCTTTATATCATGGATTAAAAAATGTAATGAAACACAATCTTAGTACTTAAGGAATGTACGGTCTACCAAGAAGGCATTGAGGAGATCTAATAACTGAGATGCAGTATGCAATATAAAAATAAGTATCAAGAATTGTAGGGGGGCCGGCCGCATAGCCCAGTGGATAGGGCGCCGGTATACCACATGGGAGGCCCCGGGTTCGGTTTCCGGGGACCTCTCCTAGCGGGCAGACGGCCTTGAGAAGGGCAAGCCGCCATGGGTGGGCCAGAGCCACCGTGGGCAGGGCAAAAAGCTGCCACGGACAGGGCAAAACCGCCACGGGCAGGGCAAGGTCGCCCGCGAATGGAGTGCAGCCAGTGACCCGTGAACTGAAGCAGAGCCGGCCGTGAATGGAAAGCAGAAGCCGCCCACAAGCTGGGAAAGCCGTGCCTGTGCGGTGACCGGTCTCGGCACGTCGCCGCAGCGGGGGGGAGGGGAGATATGTAATAAAATAAATAAATCTTTAAAAAAAAAAAAGAATTGTAGGTTTGTAATTCAGCAGAATTAGGAATAGCAGAAGGGACAGATAGAAAGGTATTTTCTCAAGTTAATTCTCTTAATCTTTTCCCCTTAGAAAGAACAACATTCTTTATAGGTCTTCAGTAAGGCATAGTTGTATATTTTACAGATAAATTTTGTTTCAGGATTCCTCCACCCTTTCTATTTTCCCATCAGTGTCTTATCCTTTCATAATTCTCTGGAACCTCCCTTATTCTAGACAAACCAAATTGCTTAATTCCTTGATACCAAATGCCAATGAGTTTATATATTACTCCTCCCATAAGATTTTGCTTAGGAGAAGGCTAATTGGAGGCAGGCACTTGATTATTTGAAGGAATGATTGGATTTCTTTGATCATACATCTCCATGTACCATGACATCTTTGTGAAAGAAGGAATTTGGGTGAGGAAAACAGGCCAGTTTCTTCAGAATCTAAAATTGTTCTAGCCAGCTTCTTAGATGCAGGTAGCACCTTATTTGGAGCTTTCTGTTGCCTCCAAGGAAACTTTTTCACACAACACAGAAAATTATTGTTTAGGCTTGTTTGGTTAGTTGAAGGATGGACAGTTATGGAATACTGCAAGACAGCTTCCCAAGCAAAGAAACTATAAACATAAACCTTATTCCTAAAATCAAGAACTATTATATTGTTTCCTAATAGCCACAAGTATTTATAAGCAATGTGTACATCTCATTTAGATTATGTATTTTTTAAACAGTGGGAAGAATAGGTGTAATAGAAATAAAAACTGATCTACAGACATGGATTCCATAAAATGCACATAAACTATAAGATATGGCCAAAGAAGTAGGGTTGGGTAGGTTGGAATTACTAAGATGGAGTGAGTTGTTATCAAGACATAGAGATGACATCTTACAGTTCAAAAATCAGATGAAACAGTCTCATTGAAGCAACAATAATTTGTTTAATTCACATTTTGAAAATGGATAAAATTAATATCGTCAACATTATACTGAGGAAACATTTTCTATGTTAACATAATTTCTATTCTAGTTTTCAATACATGTATTCTATTACAGTTTCCAACATAGTTATCTTGGCAACCCAAGGTACATGGTCTTTTTAATTCTCCAAAAATGAGAACCCAGATTATCATGACTAGACTGCCAGTCAATTTTCCCATCATCATCATCACCACCACCACCGCTGACATCAATGTCCTCATCATCCAGCTATGCCTGAGTGCAGTTATTGGCTTCAGAAAATGCCTTCAGGATCTGACCTTACATAGTTTTGATTTAATGTGATAGTCCTGTGTTCACATCCATGTCTATAGTTTTGATATGAAACACATTTTAAAGCATTAATGGCCCAGGGGGGCTGTTGATCTAAATGCGACCCCACTAAGGAGAATGCACTTGCTTGCTCTTCTATTTCAGGTGAAGCGAATTTCTGAAGATCCTCCTTGCAAATGCCCAAACAAGTTCTGTGTTGAGAGGCTCTCTCAAGGAAGATACCGAGTTGGAGAAAAGATCCTCTTCATTAGGGTAAAAGTTTTACTTTTCACTTGATACCTTTCCCTTTTTGAGAATATGCAGGATTTGAGATGGAGGTTGCCAAGGAACTATGGCAGGTAAATAAGCATGAACTCCCATGGTGATGCTTACAGTTGGATGGAAGATGCCATGTATGAACATGTATTATTGCTGAACACTGAATAAATAGAATTATCTTTCTCTTTTTACCCACACACAAATACACCACACAGAGCATAGAGATGAAATAGAATGAAGAAGAGCACAAAAAAGGATTCCTTTTTTGTTTATGCATTTAGTTTTCAAAGGAACTAGAACCCTCCGATGGGTAATAAAAATAGTGTTCTGCCCTGGTCTTCCATATCCCAAGCCTGGAAAAACAATCATTGGTCCTGGGTACCTTTCAGATCATTTGAACATGAATTTTCCAACAAGCTTGGGTTGATGGTCCAGAGTGAGGAGAGTGAAAGCACAATATAGTAGCCATGCTTAAGTAGGGACTGTCATTTCCTACTTAGATTTCTGGTCAGAATAAATGAATGTGGACCCAGGCCAATGAATGATTTGGTGGTCCCAGTCCATTTACCAATGATAAAAATTTAAATCTTGACTAGATATTATGAACAGTTTTACATCATAATTGCTGTCTCAGTAAAGTAACATTCCAGGCATTTCCCTTGTGATCTGTTTTGCTAATAATCAAGAGAATTTAGTCCCTCAAAATGAAATCAAAACCAAAAATTCTTTTTTAAAAAAAATATGAAAATTAAAAATATAATACTGGTACATTTTTTGAAATTTGAAGTTAATAAGTATATGTATTTTATTCCTTATTTTTAAGTTAATTCCTAAACAATATAGAAGGTTATGTCTCAAAAGAGATGTGTAATCTCATTTGAATGATTTAAAAATATTGCTTATTATTTTGTAGAATAGAATGATTTTAACATGTGCATCTAGTACAATTAGTTCATATAATACTCAAATTGGTGATGTCCCAGTAGAAATTTTGTCAGTCTTTTATTTTTAAGGAAAAGTTTGATCATGATTGCCTTAAAACACATCAATCATTTTGTATTTTAACCTACTTTTAGATAAACGTCCTAATTATTTTTTTATTTTCAGGTAATAGTTGCTATGATGCTTTATAATGGCAAGTAAAGGGATAATTATAATGTATTATTACTAACATGTTTGTGGACAAATTTAGGTGAATAGCTTAACTAGGAAATGATAGTTGCCTGAGTCATTGTTCATTGTTCTGTTATGCTTTATTGCAAGGAAAACACACATGTTTATTTTAGCCAAGTTGTCTGCTTTCATTTTAGTACATTAAATAATAATGATATAGAATCGCTATAGATTTGTTAAAATTTTATACCATTTTGACCTTTCTCAGGCTCCTTTAGAACATTATGTCCTAGATTCTAAAACCTAATCATATTTTTTTATTTCTGTAAACAATTATTCCCTTTTATAATAGAAAGTATTACTTGAATTCATAATTAATAAATCAGACAATTTTCTCTCTATTGCAACCTAATATCTTAAGGATATATATCTGTACTATTTTTATACGAAATTTTATTTTAAAATCAACCCATTAAAAGTATATATAACTTTAAAAAAATGAAACCATCTCTACCAAAATTTAAAAATAAAACTATTTGTCAAAAGGGAAGATATCCATTAACATATAGTCATTGAAATTCTTGTCCTCTGGCTGGGGAGGAGTCCAGCTCCACACTGAAGGAGCAAAGTAATTCTAAAAAGCCTCCTCTTCTCAGGTCTGATTTTCCCTAGAGGCTTTTTCCTTCCCGTTCCCTTGTGCTCAGGCACTTCGGTTTCTCAGACAGGCCACATGTGCCTTCCTTGCACATCTCCCTCCTCCTTCTCCTTTATATTGACTGAATGACCTAAAATGTCTCATTAGTATATGCACACTTTGGCCAATACCTTTTGGCTTATGGCAGGGACTATACTTAATTGACAGTCATTCTGCTCCAACTCATTGAATGGAAATTACCACTCAAAAAACACAGAGGTATTGAATATCTTTTCTAATGTTCATATGGCTGTAGCTGCTAGTATTTTAACTTGAAATTTCTTGGAACACCTGGATTAAGTAGTGTCTATAATCAAATTCTCAAACATGCTAGAGAAATGGCAGCCTTACAATGTCTCCGTTGCAGTTCTATGTTTTAGAAGTTTGCACTTTTACCCTCAGTGTATTTTAAACTTTGGCACATCTTTTTTGAGGCTGCCAAAAATAGTCATGTTTTTTGGCTACATTTATATATGTTACTTATAAAATGTACATACAGTTAAATATACATGGTGTCTTAGCATTTATCCTCTAGTTTCCTGTCCAAACCTAGAGGAACAGTGTATTTATATGGCCATAACGAATCTGTCAAAGACAATTTGAAGTCATTTAAGGCTGTTAAAGTGTTAGTTTAGCTCTCACTTAAAGTTAACATAATTATCACAACACTGACTGAGAAAGAACTCCCCATTAGAAAGTCATAAATAAAAGATTCTCTTAATAAGCCTGTATTTATCACATTTTCCCTTGATTTACTCTTTTCAACATAAGCTGGAGTTTACAATTCCATTGCATACCGTCTTCCAGGGTCTATCGACACCACACAAAAACTTTTCTTACGTAATGTTTTATGATTGTGTATGTATGTGAGCAGATCTTTTTATATGTTCAAGGAGATACAATGAGGACAAATAAGAATGTAAATTATAAAAAGTGTACAGATTTCAGAAAAAGAACGAAGAAAACATTTTCTGGGGAGAATATCTTTGCTTAGCATACATCTTTTCTATTGATTTATAGAAACCAATGTATGAATAGATACTTCTCACACATTGCTATCTTATGTGTACTTATGTAGATGCATTTATGCACTTATGCAGACATGTTTGGATATATTTTCATGTCTCCATTTTGAGATGGAGAATTAATCTCTATTCAAATACAGAGAATCCTTTAGTACAAGGGAAAACCTCTGAGGTTTTTTCCTGTGGTTTTTAGGCAAACATCATAATAATCCCTTGCCAAAGTGGGAATTTTCTTGTTTCTAACTTATCAAAAATAATTTCTTAAAGCCAAATTTTTGCCCTGTACCTTCCAATGAGTCGCCTTGTCTTTTGAACTATCAGACAAGCAAGTTATATGCAGCTAATTTTTGTTTTCTGTGGATAAAAATTTACTCCCCTCCAAAGTATAAATATGCAAGTTATTTTTCAGTGAGTTGAATTTGGGCAGTGATGATAAAACCACCTTGATGATTTCTTCAGTAACAGAGATTCAAATATTACCATTTAGCCATACTATGCATCTTTAAAGTGTCTTGAATTGAGGGAGGAGAGAGGTCAGAATTCTCTCTCTGTACTTCGTTCATTTGCCCAATTGGTATCTTCTAAGACTTCAGTTATCAAAAAGTCAGCTGGCGATATGAATCTGTATAAGCTTTTGGGAAAGCACTTCAGAAATAGGTATTAGATTCCATAAAAATACCTATACTGTTTGATTTACCAACCCTGGTTAGACAACTGTGTTTTATCTCAATAATTTAACAGTGGTTTTTAAAAGTGTGGTCCCCACATGAGTAGCAGTAGCATCAACTGGGAACTTGTTGGGCTTTCAAATTCCTGAGCCTCACCCCAGACCGACTGATTCAGAAACTGCAGGCGGGGCCCAGTCACCTGCATTTTATCAAGTCCTCCAAATGATTCTGATGTGTGCTTGAAAATGACTCATATGAAAAGACAGGACTAAATATGTAGAAGGAGTTTTGTTGTACAACAAAATTGGAAATCATTTGCATGTTTAACTGTGGAAGAGTATAACCATTCAGATACTAAAAATGATCGTTATGAGCAGTTCTATATGTCATTGTGAGGAAATGCTTAAGATATAATGTTAAGTGGAAAAAAAGACTTTGAAATTGTATTTAAGCTATAAAAATAGCTCTGCGTAGAGATAGTATATATTTATGATTAAGACTTGAAGAGAACAGGAATAATTGAAAATAGATTTTTTTACTTGTTGAGGGCATAAAATCGTGAGTGACTTTCTTTTCCGTTCTACGTTTATTTCTGATGGTATTTTAAAAAATCAACTCTTTAAACAAAGAGCAACCTGATATAGTTATAAACTTAAGAATAAATAAAAGGCTTCTAAAAGTTGTCAGATTAATTACCTGACTGCTCATTTTTATGGTCTTTTTGCTAAGCTTCTCCTCTTACGGAAAAGAGTAGGAAAGTTAATGAGAGCCATAGTGTTATTTAGACCATGGAAAATGTATTTGTTGTGAACTGATGGCGTATTTTTCCTTGGATGCAGCTCTCACCTTTTCTTATCATCCTTTAATATTTCATCTCTCCATTTCATTTTAAAAACTCACATTGTTTAGGGTTAGCACCAGGAAATATGTAAACATTTATGTCCTGTCTGGATAATGTCCCATCTCTTTGAAGACCCCAGCAGTAAGCACATATTCCATTTTCTCTTTACTAGTCGATAAACCTTTAATCACTTGATCTCCCATTCCATTAGGGCTCAGTTTTGTGACATGAAAATGGCCTGATAAGAAACTGATCAGTGCTAATGCATTGAATGGATGTGAATAGCTCTAATGAGTAGAACATCCACAGAGTAAGATCTTTACACCACTGACCAAGTTGCTCTAATGTTCTGGTAGTGGGATTTCTGGCAAAAGAGCAGCCAGTGGGTCACCTGTTGTGAGGTAGCTGACTTTTTTGTGCTACTTGCTTGGGGCACTACTGTGATGAATACTTTTTTATTCAATTACAGTTTGTCGCTACTCTAACATGATACTCTAGGGTTTCTCAAAGGGTGTTCCAAGGAATAATAGTTCCAGAAGATGTTTATATTAGTCAGCATTCTTCAGAGAAACATATCTGACAGGAGACCCCTGACCCAAACCCATAACACAATCTACTCCAAGCTGCCTCCCTGTGGCATGTCCATTAAATACAAATATTTTATTCATAAGGTTAGTCATGTAAGAAGGGTCTGCCCCCTTTCATGATATATAGATGCTCAGCTACAGTAAAGTATTCCTTAGACTATTTTTACTTTAAATGTCATCAGACTACAAAACATTACAATTACATAATCAATAGTACCTCCTGTAAAGAAAGGAATTTAGTGTTTATCTAACAGTATTATGATAGTGATCAAAATTATAACAGTGTTTATTATATTTCAACTCCATACTAGACACTGTTCAGAGTGTCTTATATAGCCTATCTTGTTTAATAGGCAAAACTAATTAGAACTGTATATGTTCTGATATATTGTTGTCTTCCTTGATAGCTTTTTAAGTAGAAGTCAGAAAATAATTCTTCTATATTGCTGGTGTATAATTGTTTGATCATTTAAAGTGGATTAGCATCATTTCAAGACATTTTCTCAAGGGACCATCACATTGGGATAAATCCATATGAAATTACATATGAACTTTCTACTGGTCTAAAGGTAATTTTTTTCACAGTTTAGGAAATCTGTAAGGAAGCAAAAGAAAATACAATGAATAATTTAATTGGAAGTCAGCAAGGATTTTAAGTGTTGTGGGATCTCCTTCTTTGTACTGCTTTTGAATTAAATCATCACAGATTAATAGATCAGTCACACACACTGTTATTGATTTTGTGTAATTTCTTCTTTACCATAAAAATTCTTCAGGATTACACTTGTATAGTAAAAAATCAACTCACTGTAACACTCCAAGCGAAGAGAGTCACCAGAGCTGTGTTGCTATAGCAACCAAACCTAGCCATGTCTTCTGGGACTTGCTCTAAGGAAAGGTCCAACCATAGTGAGTGATATTACTTTCTTTTCTTCTCTTATGACACATATTGATTTACTGTGAGTAAAAAGTAGCATGGTTCAAATTGCGTTCCCTTCCTGGTTAATGAAAAATGGGGTGTTGTGCAAAAATGCAAAGGGGTTTTAAACAGGTAGCAAGGAAATTAAAAGCTCCATTTATCTTATTGGAAACATAGCAGAAGCAGCCATTACTCAACAGCTGGCAGGCAAAAAAAAATCATTTTTTAAAGCATACCTAGACAAATTTCATCTGATTTAACAATTTATGAGAGCAGTGAATATGATTTCAAAACTATACTGTAAAATGGTTTATGTCCATTTCCAAGGGGGAGAAATGGCTGTGTTTACTTCTGATGTATGTCAAATCGCAGACATTTCCAGTATTATAATCCGTGGTGGGGAAAGCATGGCTATTCCTAGTAGATGATTATTTTCACACTGGTTCCCTTTCTTTGCCCAATTGCCTCAAAACTGAGCACTAATTCAGGAAAAGCAAGCAATAGCATTTACAACGCATTCAAACACTTTGTTTTAATTTCAGGTTTTAAATTTTTGTTTTATAATGATTTTGCTCCATTAAAGACGTTCTCATTTGTTTGTAATTTATTCATGCTCACTGAGGCTGTGTCAATAACATGGATGTAATTTACGCTTGGGTAACATATTCTCAAAGGACTTTGCAAATGTTAATAAATCCTCTTAACCCCTCCTCTCTGACAAAGACATGTATCATGGATGAATGTAAAATAAACACATGGTGGCTAGCCCTTGCTGTAAAGAATTAGGATGATGAAGTGTTGTATTTCTGAGAGTTATTCTTTGAGATTGAAAAAATTTGTATATAAAAAATGTAAACCTAACTTTGTCCAAGATTGCAGCCCAACACTACATCCATTTGCCACCACTTTGAAAGCAAGAAAAAAATGTAATTTGATACCTCTTAGAAGAATGGAGAGGTTAGCTATTAATCTGAGGTCTTCATAAATTCTTATTTAAGTTAAATAATTCATTTCTTTTCTTTCCATTGAATTATTAAGAGATATATCAAATGTGAAAACAGTGAATAAATGAGAGCTCCAAAAACATTCTTCCTTGAGAATTTGTCACTATTGGTTACTTAGCAATGAGTAGATTTTAAAAATTGTTTTCTACCTTTTGCCTTAATTAACAAAGTTTACCATGCCTTCAAATGGTAAATTCATATGTGACTCTATTTAAGCTTGGCTCTTTATTTTTCTTTTTTTGCCATCATGCTGCATCTAAAATAAATGGACATTTTTTTTACTAGTTACAAATAAAAATTATTTAAGTGTAAAGAAACATTAGAAAATCATATGGCTTTATTGAGGAAATGCGTAGATCCCATGGTCTGCATTCCTAATTTCTGTATTGCTATAGCCTTCCTTCCATTAAGATAAATTTATTACATATATGTAACAAATTCACATATGTGTGTGTCTTGGATAGTGATGTGTTTATGTGTGTATGTGTATATAAACATACATGCATACATACAAACACCTGTCTACCTACCTATCAATATGGATTTTTTATGTGTAGTGAAAAGGCACATTATTGAGTCAAATTAAGCCAATGATTTGGCATTTTAATTTATTTTAAAAGCAATCTCAGGTTGATTTTTTGTGCCTGAAATTTAAATCCCAGTCTAGAATTTTGTGAGAAAAATAAACCATTTATTGAGTCAATATTTCTTTATATATTTTATTTAACAATTGCTGAATGAATTTTAACACTTGTGTCAGGTGCTGTTCTCAGCACTTTGGTTGATTTCTTTTATTTAACCCTCACAACTCTGAGAGGTAGGGGCTATTATCCCCATTCTACCAATAAGGAAAGTAAGTGTTAAAGAGCAAATTATTTACCAAAGATCACACCCCTAATAAGCATCAAAGCCTTTATTTGAATTCAACATGTCTGATTTCAGAACCCACGGTTTAAATTATATGTTATTCGTTCTATTTCAGACCATCTAGTCTTTTGGTATGTTTTTGTGTGTGTGTGAAAATTGCTGTTCAACCTCTTCAGCATCACTCATAATTGACTCGCACTTTATGTTTAGCTCTTAATTCGCTTATTCCAATAGTCAGTCCCTATTGGAGAGTAGGAAGAAAGCACCCAAGAAATAAAAGACTTTTACAAAACAACAACCAAATACATATATATACCAGAAAACAAACAGGAATGATTTTCACATTGTTCAATCAATGTTTATTGTTTTTTTTTTTCAACATATTGACCAGAAAGAAACTAAGGAATATCTCACCCTACTGCAAATATAATTCTCTATTCACCATTGGCTTTTGCTCAGGTTAACATTACATATTGTTGATTTACGTAGGAAAGGATTTTCTGAACATGCCATGCAGGTAGAGCAGAAGAGTAAATTGTCTTTCATAGTATTTATACTTTTATTAAAGGGTTTAAAGTAAACTTACGTAAAAGTGCAAACCAAACATTTATCACAGCAAGTAATGCTTTTGAAAGCAAGTTCCCTAAAATTGGATGTCACGTACTTTTTAAAAAGCATTTTCCTGAGCTGTTTTTAGGTTATTACCTGATGACAGTACAGACATCCTATATTCAAATGGTTTGTAAAATACATTCACAAATACATTATCTCATTTTGTCCTCACTACCACTGTGATTGTTAATTTACACATCTTATTGATGAGGAAGCTGCAGCTCATAAAGATTTATCAATTTCCACAAGGTAATACAGCTAGTAAGTGGCTAAGCCAGAGTTAAGTCATATTATAAAATATTTGAATCTTAAACTTCATATATCATAAATTTCACACAAGATTTCCCTTTGAAATTTGTTTTTTATTACTTAGCATAAATGAAAACACTGAGTTGTTTACTATGTTATGGATATAGGGATCTTTTGCTTTGGCTCACAAAATAGACATTATATGGTCATGTGGCATTACTATACAATTTTTTCTCTTCCTTCCTTTGGTATTCTTCCCAGCAAGTGCATTTCTTGGTTTATACATTCTATGCTGATAAAAATGTGAATGATTTTTTGCAAAATTGAAGGAAATGAAACAAATATACCTAACGTGTTCTATTCTTGAATTATTGATGAGTGTTCTAGCAGCCAAAGAATAAACCTGTGAAATATCTGTCATTATAAATTGTATCTACTCCTCCCATGGGCTCAAGTTGCATAAACAGGATGAAGCCAGGTTTATTAAAAAATATACTTGCAAGTATGGCCATCTTAAGTTTGAATTGGATGTAGTCAAGCATGGTGGAAAAATTTTGCCATTACAACATTCACTATAATAAATTAGAACTTTATTTGGTGCTAGCTTTTTCAGAAAATTGGTTAAGTTTCTGCATGACTTGGTCATTTTAGACTGTACATTTTGTCTCTAAAGCTTGGAATTTTGAATTTCAGCTCCTTAGCTGAAATCTATCACCTAAACTTAGAAACCTTCCATTGCGGAAACCTTAATGATTCACATCAAATTTTAGTTCACTGGAATGGTATGTTCCAATAACATCAATATTAACATTTTCATTTTAAGCTTGGTTATATGTTGTTTTCTAATATGTTCTGCCATTTCCTGCCATCTTGTTTAGTGGAATATAGAAGCATACTAAGAAATTGAGGAACTCTCTGGGTAGATTTGGGGAGGAACAAAGTTTAAAAATTGGGGTTGACTATCAGCCTTACAATATACCATGCAATTTGATTTAGAATGAAAATCATGATGATACTAGGAAAAAACAGAGCAGGCTATTCAGTAATATTTACCATGTATCCCTAAAAGATTACCAGCAAAAATCATTACATCAAGGCATTACTCTCCTAATTACAGCATTCCCTTATATCACCATCTGTTTTACTCATCAATTTCTTATCCTCCAGCAACACATTTGTACTTTGTTCTTCTAACATGCTTACCAATTATGGAGAAATGTCTTCTCTCTACCCTAGGGTCTTTACAATCTAGTATGTGTTATAGACAAGTTAGAGGGAACTACAAACTCAATGGAAAATTTTTAAATATGAGAGACATCATTATGTGAAAGATTGTATTACCTCTTTCTTTCTTCCTTTCCTCTTTCTTCTTCCCTTCCCCTCCCCTCCCCTCCTCTTCCCTTCTCTTCCTTTCACCCATCCACCATTTTATTTATTCTCTTTCCCAGACTGACACCTTGGTTAACAGTCTCTTTTACTCTCAACAAGGCAGTTTGTCATATTTTCCCTGAAATCCAGTCTCAATGTATATGTACAGCAGAGATAATTGGATAGTCCCTCGAAGGCCTCATTTGAAGGCAGGAAAAGGGCAGGACTGATTTCAAATCTGTCTTCTGACTTTGGCATTAAACTTACGTTCTCCCAGAGTCCCATTATAAAACTGCTACACCTAGACAAAGAGAAACACCTGAATTCATTGTCATCTACAGTGGCTTAGCCATGATAATGTTACCCACTGCTGGACTCTTTTTCTGATAATCATGATCCTCTGAAGTCCTGGGCTAATAGAAAAAAATGATATAAACTCATGTGGCACACAGAACCTTAGGAGTTTTATTAATTTCTGCTCTTCTGATAGGACTATGAGTATGACAGATTTAAGTCTTGCACAGGGAGAGACTTTTGACCGTAATGTATTTGTCACAAAGGCCTTTCCCAAAGGTCTTTACAAAACACCTCTCTACCTCCTACCATTTTCCTGACAACCTACAGCCAGCATGACAAGTAACAAGGGGAGTTCTCAGGGACAAAGCGAGGAATGTCTTTCCTATTCCAACCTTAGAGATCTCATCTTATCTCTTGTATTTCCTCAGCATCTTATAACTAAAAGAAATCCTCCCAGTGAGCATGGAAAGAATTTTAGAGGAACCTGAATTCAATTGACATCTTGGCACCAAATGTCTGTATAGGATCTTCTCTCATGTACAGTATCCTAGAAGTGATGGGCAATACATTTACAGGTATCAACTAGAGGCAATGCAAAGTTGAAATATTCTTAGAATTCAAGGGAAGATAGAGAGCTTTGACTAATGCATAAAGAAATTGCAGACATATTAGTATCTAACCACGGAACTCTACTTTGGAGGCCTGATGCTTAGGCAGAGAATCTAGGGCATATCCTCAATTCTAATTGAAGGCCCTTCAACAAATTACCTTTCTGATAAGCTAGGTGTTTCCTTGTGAGCCTGTGACCCTTGAGAGATTGCATAATGCATTTTTAACTATAATGGACAGATGTGGTAGAGCAGAAAAAATGCCTCCTATGATAGTTTTCTGCGGGGCATTATAACAGGAAGGCCTTGGATAAATACAAGAGGGCCAACCTGGGTAAGGTGAGCGGGTTCCAGCGAAGCCAGAACAAGATGGCAGGATGTTGCCCCGCAAAAGGATGTTTCACACTGAAAATAAAAACTTCATTTACTTCACAGTTTTCCCCAGGACTTTATTAGACTATTCTCTAGAGTCTGGTATGGTTCACTGGTGGAATCGAGAGGCAGACTTTATGTCTGTTTCCCTACCACAATTATTTCTTTACATTTTTCTCTTATTTTTACAGTAAGAGCTGTGAGCAAGAAACAGGATACCAAAGGACCCTCAGAAGAGAAATAACTCCAACTTTTGTGTTTTAAAGTGCCACCAGCCAACAGAGTCTACAATTCTCAGACTATATATGCTCATGTGTCACTTAGTGTGGATTATTATGCAATAAAACTTCCCTTCACTACAGGATATGAAGAAATATATAGATAGTCATTCCTGTAACAACAACAAAAAAAGATTTTCTACAATCTCATCACTAAAGGTCACAGTTTGCATTTTTAGGTAATGTTCCTGTGCTTTTCTGGAATGGAGATGGGGAGCATTTTATGAACTTCATATCTTCTTCTTTCAGTAGGGTCTTCATGGTTGTTACTATGTCTCCACAGCCAAAGCAAAGCAGACATTGAAGGTAATTACTTAGATAATTAAGGGGGATAGCTCTCCACTTTGCTTAAACTGTGGAAAACTGGCCTCTGATCAGATGAGGGAAGTTGGGCACCCAAAAGTGAATATTTTACCTGTTTTTTTTTTTCAGTGCGATACTAAAATGCTGTTTATCTTTTGGTTTTCCCATAATGCTTTGAAATATTGACAATCTTGGGCTTACTAGGGGTCAGTGACTGGCAGTAATCTAATAATTTTTGTCTTTCTTAGCATAAGCTCCATTATTTCAGTGTGTTCCTTTTACGAACTTTCTATTAAAATTGTTTGAAGGTATAAACATGGTGTAGCTTCTGTATGCATTATCATCTTGGCCTTTGCTTTAAAATATTTAAAATAATACACTTGTGGAATAAAAGCAAAGCTTCATATAATTTCAGAATGTTTCCATTCTACTCCCAATGCACAAATTGCCCTTTGTGGTTTTATGCATATGGAACCTCATGGGCCCCAGCCAAATTTCTGTTCCTGACATCACACCTAACCTCCCATATGTATCAACAGTGCTTTAGCTAAAATGTGTGATTTATGATTCCAGTACAGTAAAGGTTAAAATGAAGGAGGGATAGGACAGGACTTAAATTTGAGGTCCCAAGGTTGCCAGTGAATGATTGGCTCATTTTTGGATTTTAGAATATGAAAAATTATGGTCTGGAAGGAAAATATTACTTGGGGAAAGTCTTGCCTATTATACTTAAATACAAAAAAAATAGCAAAATCTCATTTTGTAAATTATGCTCTAAATAGGATGAATATGGCTTTAAACCAGATTATGAGAATTAGTTTTGACTTCTAGAAAACTATTGCTAGATGCATTCATTTATCCAGCATTTATTTGCCTAATACACACAAGTGCATGCTACATTCAAGGAACTGTTAGAAATCTTGAGGATATAATTTCTCTATAAATACTGTTTCTTTTTAAAGGTTCTGCTTAATTTAAATAATTAGTCATAGACTCCTATCTATTCTAATACTTAAATAAATTTATTTGGCCATCTCCATTAATAGTTGACAAGCAGTAGAAAGAGATGAATTCCTAAAAGTCCACTTCTAAAATCTCCTCAATGAACCTGCAGATATGTTAGTCAGAAATCATTGTGTGACTCAGTTAGGTGGCAGAAACATCAGACATACCTTTCCTTGTGATCTGTTGAAAGAGGTTGCATAAAGATTTATGAAGTAAGTTATGAACTTGAAACCTAAGTCTGTGGAGCTAATCTGACAATGTCAGCTTTGACCCCATTCATCACCAAAGTTGATTCAGCCAATCTTGTTGGCTAGGTGATAGTTCAACCCTTTTCACTATGCAGTTGTCACTTGGTTAAAGAGGAAGACGTTGCCTGACATGTTTTCTTGTTCAAAGAGTATCTGTGTTCTTTTGACTACTTAAATTGCCACACCTTTCCTTGCTTCTCTTAAAAATATATATATTTTTTTACTTTTTATAAGTGTCTTTTAAAAATGTGTCTGTATTGAGCTAGAAAGACAGGAAGTTCTTATAATCTTATATTCTGAGTTATGAGTCCATATTTTAAGTGAGACTCTAAAGAAAATCTCTGAAGTTACTATGATCTCAGTAGGCATCATAGATTTCATATGGGTGGCTTGTAATAGAGCTGGCATGCTAGGTTTGGAGGAGCAGTTCAAATCCTCCTTTTTTGGAAGCTAGAAACTATCCAGATTTCTCTTCTATGCTTTTCTCCGTCTTTCCTCTTTTCCCAAAGAAGATGAGTAGAGAGGAGAGGAAACTTTGCCAAGTTTTGGGGGTGTCATCCCCATCCTGCTTCCTTGTTTCTCTTTCTATCTAAATACAGACATAGGATGACAACACTGGTATTCTGTTAATTGAAGTGAAATGCATTAGAATCAAGAGCAAGACACGCTTCCTGAAACATCCTGTGATGCCCAAAGAAAGTGTTGGGACCTAAGCTATATCAGTTGGCTCTTTTCTGGTCCTAAAGCAATCAGAGGGACCTTCACTGAGAGTAGCCCCTTTCAGGGCCATCCCTGGATGTTCTGGGAGAGTGTTAAGAGTTTTCTAAAGAGTGGGAAGCAGGGCTTGGAAAGCTTTGTCACACCCTGGACCTGAGGGCTGAAACACCTACAGGTGCCAGAGGGCTACACAGCACCAACTTCCTGACTCTTCCTCTTCCTGAGGGCTGCTGCTTGGTTTTCACTTCTCAGATCCATTGTTTTCACCCCCAAGTTTTCTCCTATTGACCCTTTTCCCACAGCAGGTTGTGAAAAAGCAGACATCATTTTAATCATTTATATTAGAGCATCTTTCACAAAATCAAAGTCTAGTGAGGGAGGTATTGATGTACCTAAACTTGCTCTACCCAGTATTTGCAGGCCAGAAATTCCTAGTAAAATACATCAATGCTCCATTTTCATTTTACATGGGACTTCACCCTCAATGACCTCCAAATCTAATTACTCGGTTACAAGCATTGCTCCAGAATAACCAAATATTTTTTCATATTACCAGGTGGTGGTACCACATGTGGCTTATCTTCATGTTCTCTCTCTGATTCCCTTAAAGTGAAGGGCTTTCAAAACAAGACTTCTATTTTTATTTAAAATGTATATAGTATGCCAATTTAAACAGAACACTTTTTACCATATATTAAAAGAACAATCCCTGGATTTGTTTGATAGTGAAGAATTTGAAGAGTTATCTGAGGGATCCATAGTTGAATTATCTGTGAGAAAACTTAAAGCAGTACTTGGTTAGTACATTGACTTTAAGAATTGAGACCATTTTGGGGAGTTAAGCTTCAGCTCTACTTTTCATTAATCTGTCATATGTTACATTTCTTGGAGGTTAGATTTGGGGTTGGAGTTCCTAAGAGAATTGAACCTAACAGGGTGTGTTTCTGTTAATCTGGTTTTTAGGGATCAAGGAAAGCTTTTAGGAGAAAGTGGAGTCTGAGATGAGACTCAAGGAATAATCAGATGTTAGCCAAATAAAGAGTAGAAGGGAAAGTGTTCCAACCAGAATCAGAAGGGAAGCAGTATGCACAAGGGCCAGAAGCACCAAAGGAGAAGGTGAGAGGAAACTGGAGATAAAACAAGACATCATCGAAACTGTTAGGTGTTTAGCCTTCTGAGCAGAGGGCAAGGGGAGGAGGGGGCATGAGAAGTGAGTATGGTAAGGGAAGACAAGAGGCCAGGCAGGTACACTGAATCTACTCATGAAAAGTCACCTGTGTTATGAGACAGAGCTTCGACTTTCTCCTGAAGGCACTATGAAGCTTCTGAAGAATGTTTGGAAGGGGAGAGTAGATAACGTTGTAAATCACGCAGGCTGTAGTGTAGAGAATGGATTGAAAGGGCGGAAAATTGGAGAAACATCATCAAACTATATGTACGTTGTTGAGGGCATGACAGTGGCATCCCAACCTGGAGAGAGACCTAGTTGGTAAAAAAAAAAAAAAATAGAAAAACATATATATTGTGTATTATGATCTCCTGGGTGAGGCTCTCTATCTTGGTGCCTAGGTTATTTAAAATTGAAACACTGTTAATGTTCATCTTTGCCCCTTAAGCAGAATAGCCAAAAAGCAGCATGTTGATTTTGGCTTGTTCTGGTACATCTGCCTGGCATGGAGGAATTGGCTGGGTTTCATTAGGTCAGAATTTCCACTTGTTAATTAGGGGTTTCTTTGGTGAGAATTTTACATAGAATAAAATTGTAGGATACTCATGGAAATAAAAAGAGAATGATGGGAAATGGTGTTTTTATATTTTACAGCTGTAGAGAGTTTTCTAAAAGCCCTTGGGTATATCAATTGACCAGAGTGAAATAAATTAATTAAAAAACATAGGCTGGTGTTCCTATCAACAAGTTTTTAGAAATTTGTTACCCTATGCTCTTATTCTCCAGATGTTACCCAGCTTCTCAGTTGCAGGTCTGGTGATTTAGTACATGCTTCGTTTAGCATAGCCAGGCTATAAAAAATACAGTGCTCTGCCCTTTGTAAGCCCAGCAGTGAGACCAAGGCATTTCATATTGAAATTGTTACTGGGCCAAGAATCCTCCCCAGAGTGTTCTTTAGCTATTTACAGATTTCTTTACATGAGTTCATTACATATATACCCAGAAAGCAGTGATTCCAGATGTGTGACTGAGTCTAGAGCTTTGGGTACAAGGTAATGTAATTTACCCTTCTATCAAGTCTGTGAGCTCAATCAGTAACATATTAAGCACCTACTATGTGCCAGGCAGCAGTGTCAGAGCAGTGAACAAAACAGTCGAATTCTTTTCATATTCTGGAAATGGGAAGACAGGCAATAAACACATAGATCAAGGGGCAGATATACATATTTTAGGCTTTGTGGGCCATACAGTTTCCATTGGAACCACTGAAATCTGTCATTTTAGAATGAAAGTAGCCATAGACAATATGCAATGAATGAGCATTGCTGTGTTCTAATAAAACCTTATTTACCAAAACAGGCAGTGGGCTAGATTTATCCTGCAGGTCATAGTTTGCTGACCCCTGGCATAGACCAATAAAGAAGTAAGCTCATGTCATGTACCAATGAGGGCTAGAAAGAAGACAAAACAGGGAAATGTGGAAGAAAGGGAAGGGGTATAGCTGCTTTGGCTAGAATGGTTGGGGATGACTTCTTTGTAATTGGGTTAAACCAATGTGTGAGCAATTAAAGAGCAATTTGTCAGTAGCATCTGTTAATCATTCTCTTAAAAATATATGTAGGTGACTTCCAGGAAGATGGAGGATTAGAGAGGACAGGCAGAGACTGTTTAAAAGGCTGTTCTGGGGCTTAGAACACCAGGGGAAGGCTAGACACCACCCAGAATGAGAAAGGAACCAAGGAAAGGAGTGTCGGCTGGCTAGAATAATTCTGTTAGTAAAGCTGTAGCAGCAGCTGTTGGCACCCATCCACCCACCCTTGGAGCAAACAGAAGTGGGTCCTTCAGGCCTTGGCAGGCAGCTTCAGACAGGGGTTTGCAGGGGTTCTCTTACCCAAAAGATAGGAGAGGGAGGAACAGGGCCTATGGCAAATTCAGATTTTGGCCAGAGAACTGGGTCTGCTGTGTTGGAGGGGTCCCACTCTTCCAGGCTGGGAAAGGCTGCAATGTTATTTGCCCTGAGAGCCTGCAGGGAACTAGAGATGATTTGCCTCCTCAAACACCCTCCTTCCTGTCCTTGTTTGCTAGGCTTAGCCTGCCCTGAGGGCATTGCTTCTGCATTACCTGCCCCTTGTGGACTTGCAGTGAATGCATTCCTTCCTAGCATCTGAGGTCTGAGCTGAGTGGTCTGCCAAGGACTGCCATCTGCTGGCCAACCAGAAAAGTGCATGGAAAGAAGGGAAGGAAGGAAGGAAGGAAGGAAGGAAGGAAGGAAGGAAGGAAGGAAGGAAGGAAGGAAGGAAAGGAAGGAAAGGAGCAATCAGGAGCCTTTACTGCCTCCTTCTCCAAGACCCTTAGAAACTAGCCTGCACCCCTTGACTTG
>PVKH010001249.1:0-31388 GCA_004027955.1 Chaetophractus vellerosus | reverse complement strand
ATTGAAAAGGAAAAGAAAGGTGGGTAATTTCTAAGTACAGAGCAATTTGAGCTGTGGAGCAGCAGGCTTGGGGATGGTGCCATTTGGGGAGATTAGGATGGAATGACTGGATACCTGAGGGCTTAAAGAAAGGGGTATTGGTGTGACTGTGGAAAAGAAAGGGAAGGAGATTATTCTAAGAGAAACTGCCATTCAAAAATATTGAGTTGGTAGTCAGTCCCTCGTCCAGGAAAGGGAAAGAGATTCTTTCTTCTTGATCTTGTACCACAGGCCTGTTACCCTTAGGACACATAAATTAAGCCTATTCAATTAATACTATATAATAACTGCAGATTAAACAGATTTTTATTGGCTAGCTTCTTACCTAGTCCCCATTATTAACGCCATGGGGAAATGAATTTGAAGGTCCAAAGAGTTGTTTCACTTCTAAACTTTCAGAATATAAGTTCCATAAATTCAGGGATCCCTCCATTTATTTTGCATTAACTTACTTCATTTAAAATTTACTTATAAATGAATGAAGTAGCATGATATTCCAGAATAATTTAGGAAAAAATACAAAAATAGAAATTCACAGGGAAATTACAAAGCATAATACTACTATTTAACTTCCAAAATCCTAGTAGGAAAAAATGGGGGGGGGGAAGAAATAACTAACATTACTATATTAGTTAACATTAATTATGAATATTAACTATCAACACACAGTATATGACTATGTAGTCAATATTTCCATTGTTATGGAAATATTGCTATGGAAATATGCACCCAATTCTTTAGGTGCAAAATGCAGGGTTAATATCTTTTCCTCACCTGATAGAAAATAAAATAAAATGTAACAAACAAAAACACAGAGTCAGATAGCTGGAATGTTTGAAATACAGCAAATGTCTTTTACTGCATTTAATCTATACAAGTCTAGTAAATACAGAAGTAGTTGTGACCAAATGGACTTTTATCACCTGCAAGCAGTTACACTTAGAAGTAGGGAATGTGGTATGTTGACAGCAGCATACTTACTATCACTACACCTTGAGATTTCTTACACTTGAGAGAAGAAATGTTCAGAATGGAACAAGACAGAAGCCCACTGCATATTCTAGTCTATATTTGGATTTGGCCAGCCCATGAAAACACCTGCAGATCAATTCAGAGTATAAGAACCAAGGTTCTTTATGCCCATGACAACAATGGCAAATTAACTACAAAACAAAGCTTGCACATAAATTATAAACCAGAAGGTACACACATTTTAACAAGAGTATGATACAACTGGCACATTGATCAGAAGTGGCTTCTTCTCACAATTTTGTATTATGAGAAATACATATTTTACACAAGGACATTTCTTTGATGTGATTACAGGAAAAAAAACCCTCAACTCTTAAACAAACAAACAAACAAACAAACAAACAAAACCTTTCATGGTCCAAACACAAACATAGCCAAAGCTCATTTTAGGTAAAGCTACACAAAAGAGGATGATGATGTTTAAAAAAAAAAAGGTGCTTGGCATTTTGCCCTTTAACTCTATATCCAGGTTTACTTTTTAAAAAATGGAGTGAAATACAAGCATTTATTTGGTCAAAACAATAAATGTAATTACAAGGACAAGATTCAAAATAAACAATGTCAAGTTTCCTCCTACAAGCTGCTTGTTATCAGCCTTCTTCTTCTTCATCACTGTCTTTCATAGTAACTCCCTGAAGTCCTCCTCCTTCTGAAACAGAAGCTGTGGCTTCCTCTACTGTTAAACGTCTGTACAGAGTATCGTATGTCTTACTGTTCAGTGTTCCTTCCAACACCCCCTGCAATCGGAAGTCCCTATAGGTTTTCTGGAGGAAAGAAGAGAGAGGAAGAAGGAAGAACTTGCTTATATAATTTCAAGATTATATGTACATACATATATATATTTCAAAAATGACCACGGTATTATTTAAAAAAATGATCTTACATTTAGAAAATGACCTTTGGTATTATTTACTGAAATAATCCACTAATGGATTTAGATTGTGGCTGCCCATGTAAGTCATCTTGATGGTGGATTTAATAGGGCTAAAATGGGCCAAGAAATTTTGATAGTACTATTCATTACTGCAATCACTATGAATAGATCTGACTATATCAGATGGCAAATTAGCTTTCCCCCCAAATATTACTAAGTGCATGGAATTTGAATAACCTGTAACAAAGACAAAATGATATGCGCTTAGGTACACTTTCAATATGAAGGAATTCTCAGATTTTCAATTCAGGAGCCTTTCCTTTAATATTGAAAAATATATTACACTTTATAAATGTATTAGTTTTGGGGAGGGAGAGGATTAATCCTATTATCAATATCAGAAGTTCACAGTTTCAGTATTTGTGAATTATAAAATTTATTTACATGTATCATTGGATAAAATTTATGCACACCTAAAGTCTATATGAATTTTGCCCTTCCCTTTTGAAATTGCCTTGGGATGAGAAATGCCAAACTGGAAAAAAGCTTCCATAGATGGGATAATACAACATGTATTTGCATTTATGAGTCAGCAAAAGATAATTTGATATATTTTATTTCAAAAGTAGAACAAATACCATGTTATTTTACTATATTGATTCTTAAAAAAAAACAACAAAAACCCAAAATTCTAGAGTTCCATGGTACTTGATAGATAACCTTATGCTCACGTTTTAAAGTACAATTTTCTGTACACATGATTTCCCATGACTGAACAAGACATATTTTTAATATTGATTTTTAAGCTTGGAGAAAAAGTCCATAATTAGTTAAATGGGGAAACAAAGAACAAAAGAAGAGATCCCACTCTGTAGAGACACTTCTAAAATCATTTTAAATGCTAAGTATCTTTTAAGAGTTTCTATTGTCGTACGTGTGATTCAGTATATTAAACAGTGTGATTTTAATCGACTGGCCCTAAAGTATCAGTACATACCAATGCGCCATGGTTCTATTCTAAATGATTGCGGCTAACCATTCTTTTCTTCCATGCTTTTATTTGTTGGCACTTAATGCGTGAAAAAAAAGTCAAATGAAAAGAATATGGTACTTCATGGCCCAATATCATAATTCCAATAAGCGTTAATTAACATTAAGGAATGCACACTGAACACAGTAGAAGAAAAACATGATCACATTCAGACATTCGAGCTGAAGGTGCTTATTCTCATGTAGCAGAAGGTGCTGACAGACAGCATCTTAATCCCCTCAATATACACACCTGGCTTCCCAGAAGAGACTGTTGAGGAGTAGAAACATTATAAGGTAGTGGGACCACACGTACCATTCCAAGTTTCAGAAATGTTATGTGAGTAGTAAGGATGGGGGATGGAAAATAAGTTTTCCTTTGAACAATCTCTTCATATAAATAAATTCATATTTAAAAAGCTTCAATATTATGGGTTTTGCCTACCACATGTCCAAAAATCAACTGAACTCTGAGGAATGCTGGAAAATATCTGAGATCAGTAGCTTAACCGCAAGTAAAATTTGGATTCAGGGAGCGTTTCTTTCCTTAACATATGATCAAGTCTATTTTCACTTAAATTTTATAGTTTAAGACACATGCCTACAACCCATTAGCCTCACATTCTCTTTCTAAACTGTTAAGCTTATTAAGATTAAGGTGGTATACTTTTACACCAAAACTCATGGTAATTTGCTTCAGAACCTGTGAAATAACTCTGAATGGGGAATTTTGTTAGAGAATCTGGTTACTGATGTACATGGTATTATGGCCACAGAAATTTGTGTTCAACCCTATAACAGTTTGTTTTTCGATTAAAAATACATCAAGCAAACAAAATATTTATTTACCTACAGATGATTACAGATGATGTGTAACAGATTTATAGTATTATTGGCCCATTTACAATCATATACTGAGTTTGAGAGTCACACTTTAATTTTATTGGAATATTTTCCTTAGACTTGGCTTAATTATCAGTCAGTCCACCAGGGCAGATTTTATATTATGAATTATCAGTCCTGAAGGCTTTCTAATTTATTTGCAAAAACTAGTTAGGTAAGCTACAGGGAAGTTATCCTTGTAATCTTCAAAAATTAAAATTAAAAATTCAAAAAATTTATAAAAGGTTATTGACACTTGGATACCTCTGTGACTACTACAAAGGTTTGCTTAGTTTTTTTTTTTTTATATTGCACATTTTTAAGTACACAATGCAGTGGTATTAACTGCAGTTACAAGGTTGTGCTACCACCACCACCATCCATTACTAAAACTTTTTCAAAACTCCAAACAGAAAGTCTGTACCCATTAAGCAACAACTCCCCAATTCCCCAGTCCTGGTAACCTCTAATATACTTTTTGTCTCTATGAATTTGCTTATTCTAGATATTTCATGTAAGTGCAGTCATACAATATTCTTTTGTGTTGGGTTTGTTTCCCTTAGTATAATGTTCTCAAAGTTCATCTGCATTTTCGCATGTACCAAAACTTCGTGCCTTTTTACATCTGAATAATATTTCATTGTACCAAAAACACCATTTTGTTTATCCATTCATCTGTTAATGAGAACTTGAGTTGTTTCCACTTTTTAGCTATTGTGAATGATGCTACAACGAACACAGGTGTACAAGTATCTGTTTGAATCCCAGTTTATTTCTTTTGAGTACATAACTAGAAATGAATTTGCAGGTCAAATGATAATTCTGCTTTGGCTCTTATTTAATACAAGTGCCTGCCACAGGGTGCTGCTCATTTGTCTTCCTTTCTCCCAGGAGGAGGCAACTGATTTATGTTTTCTGCTTTTAAAGTCATATAGTAAGCAGGGAAAACAAAAATCCATCAGCCATTTTGATTATTTGAGGGTTTTTAATTTCTTATCCTCAAAATCATTCTGATGTTAAAACTTCACAAATAATTTCATAGTCCTAAATATTTTGTGGAAATCTTACTGGGATTTTTTTCCCTTAATGAGCACCATGAATGAACCAATTAGTGTCTTTGTCAGACAAAGTTGGCAGTCCTATAAATCTTAGTGGTGTCTGGGTTTCCACATGCATAGAAGAATGGCAATGCATTGTGGGTAGTAAGGTCTAGATTGCTGAAGTTGAGTAGCCTGGCTCCTGAGTAGGATGTACTAGTCTGCTGTAGACATGCCGGTAAAGTCTAAATGATCTGGATGGAAGGAAAGCCTATATATTTATATATATTTATAAGATAAACACAGATTATCCTGATTCTTTTATGAAAAATAAATTTCATCTGACAGCTCTTCAAGTCACATTTATAGAAACAAGGAAGAAAACAGTGGAGAAACCAAGCCAAATATGAACATATCAGATGTGTGGTTTCAGTTTCTTTGTAAAATAAATAACACCTGGTAAGAAGTGCTCTGGATCAAAGGTATTTTGCCCATTGAAATGTTATGTGTAGTTATAGTATTAAAAATTAGTGGGTGGCTATAATTTTATTTTTTATGACTAATCATGATTGCTATTCTTGTGACGTAGGTCTAGCTCTACACTCCAGTAAGATTTGCCAATTTCTGAATTTAGGACTGAACTTTCCAACTTTCTAACCTGTGATAACATGTTTTTTGTATTCTAGTTCAACTGCAGGAAAGTGTTTTAACTGTAGAGAGAAACATTCTTTCAATGACAGAATACAGTGGCTCTTAAACTTTAGTGTGTATTGGAATCACCTGGAGGGCTTTTTAATATATAGATTGTTGGGCCACTTAGAGTTTCTGATTCAGTAAGTCTGGGGCAGGGCCCAAGAATTTGCATTACTAACAAGTTCCCGGCCAGAAACGCCACTCTGAGAAACAATGTGCATATATGTGTGTGTATACATATACATACACATATACATGTATACACACACACACATATATATAGTTACTTAGTAAATGATACTAAAATGAAGACATAGGTCACCTGTTAAAAAGAACAGCTGATTCTCAGTAGCTTAGAGTCATAAGGTGGGATTTCTCCAATTTTAAGAAAAGGTTATACCTAGGGTAAATTTGTGTTTCCATTAGAATTCACTAATCGTGAAAAAATTACTCTGGATATATATTATTTTAAAGCCCTTACTCACTAAATATAACATGTAGCTTATTGTCTTTTCTCTTGAAGAGCAAAAGACAAAATGGCGTTGCTGACCTGATATGACATCTGTGTTAGTAGTTTTGGATGGCCTCTGACACTCAAACTGATCATCTCCTACATATAAGAGGGGACTTGCTTCTAAAGAATTCAGGATATAATAAAATAACCAATACTCTCCTTATTCTATGAGTAAAACTAGTCCAAAAATCCCTTTTAATGACATATGATCCTAATGAACATGAAGTAAATGCATTGTGAGAAAACATTTCTATACTTAAAAAAAATTTAACACAAAATCATCGTGGGCCTACTGTATTCAGGCAAATGTGCTCAGGACTTTATGTACATTATCCCAAAATATGACTATTTTCCTAGCAAAATATTTTTTATTAGTGCAAAAAAAGATAAATTTATGATTATCTAGTGATCTAACTAAAATTAGGAAAAAACAGCAGCTAATCATTGCAAATAAGTGATGCTTTTTTTTGTAATTACATTCATTCAGTTACAGCAAGTACACTTTTTTTGTATGTCACTATCTTTCCATTATTCTTCATAGCTTGGTGGGCAATTCACATCTAAACACATTTTGTTTACCTTCACAATCTTGATGAGCGTCTTCAGTTGGTAAATATGAAGCTGAAGGTCTAATCTATCAGCCAACCACACGCAAATGACTTTCATGGAACTGCTGTACCATTGCTGGAAAGAGGATGGGGGCAGAAGGGAGAAAAACAAAAAAAGAAAATATCCTCTGCAGTATTCATTTAACAGATTCGGTAATGACAGGGTAATGAAACACTCCAAAATGGCCACAGATCAGCACTTGAAGTCAATAATGCTATAATTTCTCATTAACAAAATTGTATGTTTTGCTAGAAAATCTGCTAAGTTGACCTAGACTGTTCTTTACATGAATTAACATTGCAGTCTTTCAGCTGTAACATATTCACGGGAAACAGTGTTTTGCACTCTGAAGCCTAGTGGCCTGCTTTGTATTTTGTAGGTAACAATGGGTACTAAATACATGTTTATGATACTGAATAGACTCCTAAACAACAGGAAAAAACAGGCAAATTATTTTCAAAGGAAAATTTCCTATTAGCCTGCATGCTATATAAAAATCAAAGAGTAGATGCTGTATGCCATAAGGTATATAGTCAATACCCAGACGTAACATTTCAAAAAGAGTGATGGCAAAGCCTATACATGGTTAACAACACAGTAATCCCCAATCGCACCTTTCTCTACTATCAGTTAAGTATTTGCCACCAAGATGCTTTAAGCCAACTAAAAATATTTATTGAGATCTTAGGAAGGAGCATTATCAAATGGAATTCTTGTGTCTTGTAAGAATTACAAACACTTGTCAGGTGATCAAATTATGAAAGGAAAGCTCTGTTTGATTTTGCAAGTGTTTTTGGAGGGTTTATAGCTTTGCTCTGTTTATTATAACTCTACTGATGGAAAAACTGAAATCTTTTCTCTATTATATCTCTGAGTATAGTAAAAGAAGAAACTTTTTTCCCCTATATTCAAGAGAGGCAATCTGTCATTAATGGTGACATTTCAGGGATTCAGTGATTATGTGCCTGAGCTTTGCTTCGGTAATACTATAAGAATAATGCTACTCGTTTAGGAAACAGTGAGAAATATCAATGTCCAGGCAGTGCTTAGGAAATGACAAAAGAGTTTTTGAAAGAGAAGGGATTTTGTACCTTGTTTGTTTACCTAAATATAGTGACACTACAGATCACATATGTGTGTCCATATGTTCTTAGGTACTCAAACAGAAGAACATTTTAAAAGTACCTTTGTCCACATAATAAAAGAGTAAACTCAATTTCTAAGAGAAAATTCTAGTGATACAAATCTGAAATTCATTTTGACTTGTATTTATTAACATTATTCTAATACAATTTAGTATAAGAAACAGTAATTTTAAGTATAAATTAAAAATTAGTTTCACATTTTATCACTTATTTCTATAAATTTATTAGCATATGGAGCATATATGAATAAAATAATTAAAATGAGTAACTGATTTACTAAACACTATGCTATCAAACGGATGAATGAAAATTTCAGGCTTTTAAAATGCAGGATAGACCATGATTTTTATAAAATATGTTATTCATAGACCTAATCATGCTCTTTCCTAATGATTACTTTCTTAATTTTCAAGACATGTAAATGTATCAGAAATAACAAATCACGAAATGAGACAAATACACTCCTAAATCCTTAAAAAACACAAACAGCTAGTGAATTCAGCACTTCAGCTGATGTTAAAATTTGAAATCCTTCATATTCATTTTAGTTTCTGATACTATTTAAATTCTATACTTCTTTATTTAAAATTATTTATAGCTCAACTTCTTGACTTCTATTTTTTAATACAGGTAAAAACTCACAGACATTGGTGATACTGAATATGAAAACAGTGAATCAAGATCCACACCCCATACCACTTTCTAGATAATTTGAAAGCCAAAATGTAACCATAGTGGATGTGATTCTTAAAAATTATAGCCCTTCTACAGGGAATAATGAACTTTTCTTTTTTCTTTTTGCTGGGGGAGGGGTGGATAAAATACTTTTTATTCTACAAAATCTAGCAAAACATATTAGTTAACCAGTCTGTGAGATTACTCTCTTACAGTTACTCTCTATGTATGGTAAATTGTATGAACTTGACAGAAACAATAATATTTTTATAAAATTACTCAACATTCATCTTCATGTTTTACAAAATTCTTACATACTTTTAAATTGATTTAACTTCATTTTTCAATTATACATGAAATATTTATGATTAAATAATAATCAAAATCTAAAATAATGCAGAAATTATTACTAATACGATAACTTCTTTAACACAATGCCAAAACTATAATTTTAGAGAAATAAGACCTGGGAATAAAATGATCTAAAGTCCACTATAAAAATAGTGGGAAAAAAGGGGACTGTCATTAAGTAAAATGCTTAAGCAGTGCTACCATGATCTTACTTTGAATGCAAACAAACTATTCTATAAAATTTAGAAATATTCTAAAAGAAATATTATTGTATAAGATAAGAATGTATATTTTTATGTTCCCAAGTAATAGCATTTAAGAAGAGAATCTCAGCTACATCAAGCAATTATTAGGGAATGCAGCAGTTTAGCTCAGAGTTTAATCTGCCACTAAGAATGGGCTAACAACAACAAAAAAACCCTGCTAGGACTGCTTCTTTCTTGTATATGGTGAAACACACACACAGAGACACATTTCAGACAAATGAACCCACCAAATAGAAACCTAGCCCTTTTCTATTTCTGGCGTTGGGAATGATATGACCCCCTTTTGGGTGTGGGAGAATGGTAGAGGTGCAATTTTTTCATCGTGAGAAAAAAGTCATAGGTAGGGTAGCTTCATCCCCCCCACCCCATAAATCAAACTAACCTCCCCCCTATCCCAAAACAAACAAAATTTTGGAAAGGGTGAGTGTGGAATAAAGTCTGAATGTTCAGAAAATGCCTTTCACTTTGGAAAAGTTCATTTGATATAACAATTTTGTCGCCGGTATACTTTTCCCTTGAGGGGATGAGGGAGGCGCACTGCAGCTTGCACTGAAGACATGGGTATGGAATTACTGCTTTATTTTTTGCTTTGGTCTACACAGGAATAAAGCAGTAAGTACATATTATACATTTTTTTTTCTATCTACATCAATCCATGACAGCAGCCTACCACTTTAACAAAAAATGTTTTTTTTTTTCTTTTTGTGGTTCATTCAACTCCTGTAAGGGCATGCATTACTCACTTCATTTTCTTGAGATATCTCTTTTAAAGCAAAAATAAAAGAAAAGGAAAGGCCAGGGTTGACTCTGTGAGACCCCTGTATTTATTCACACTTATTGTGCATGACTGTAGACTGGTAAATCATATTAGCAGCCCGTCTCCCCATCAAGCTGCTACTTGCTTTCCAGCCCTGGGAAGGTTCAACAAATCAACAGGAGCACGGAAAACAGAACATCAGTCTAATCTAGTGTTTAAGGTGAAGTTTTCAAACCCAATCTAAGAAGATCTTTAGAGCAAGCAACAAGCTGAAGGGCTCAGAAGGTGGTATTGACAATGAAAGAGTGTTGAAATATTGAGAAGCGCAGCACTTGTGCATTTTTAATAACAAGAGGGTCAACAAGGACACAGCTCCCTCAGTGCCAGGAGTTGCCACTGACTATGGAAATTGCCACACCAGGGCTATAAACGCTTGCAGTTCATCAGCTTTCTTAAACAGTTCATCAGCTTTCTTAAACACCCCGAACCCCCTCAGTGGACCTTTAGTCTTGAATTAACAAACCAAAGCAATGAAAGAGGGTGCAGTCTGAATGGCTGGCATTGATCCCCAACTGTGTCAGCACTGCTACAGGCCCTGAAAAACTCTCTCCATTGTCAATAGAAATTGACAAACCTCCTCTCCTAAATAGTGCAGCTGAGCCGGGCGGGATCCACGCAGCTGTAAAGGGCTCTGCTCTTGGGACCGGGGAGCACTAACAATAGAACAAGCATGAGCTCTTTGTCAGTCCCAGACTCGGCAATTTTCTAACAAGGATTAAAGTTGTTTCTCCACAGTGCTGGTGAAAAGAGATTTAGCAACATACCGAGCTTTCTTCATGCAAGTTAGAGAGAAGTAGTTAAGGAATTTCATTATTCTGTTGACTAGTGGAAATACAAAACAAATATATTAAATATTCACAGTTCTCTTTTTGGCCTAATTTATAACATTTTGAGGATGATTCAATTAAATAAAACACTCATCGCCTGAAAATAAGCACTTCACGTTTATTCTGGAAGTTTTATTTTTTTTAAAAAGTCCAGCTGCTTGCCACCCGGAATGAGGTCTCAATACATACTAATGCACAATGCCTTTACACGCTGTATGGCTGATATTCCTAAATCTGAATCACAAGACCACATAGGGTTTATATTTCGTGGCTGCTTCAAGCAAATGATTTCTGTCAGGATGTGGCTTCTGATGATGATGGCAAGGTAAAAATAGCTGCTTTGCCAGGGAACAAATCTGTGATATATTTTCTGCTTAAGTGTTTAGTTTTTATTGATTATGAATTGGTAGAACTAGTTGGTACATTTTCATTCTTCTCTAGCTAGGCTTGCCTCAAAAAGTTAACAGAAAGGGAAAAAAAATCCCAACACTTTTTAGTGCACTAAGATATGGAATGGCCAAATTTCCACAGTACGTATGGTAACATTTCTTCATTTATTTCATCTAACAAGAGTTGAGTTACTCTGTTGAAATAAGTCACAGAATATCTCACCTTAGGGCATATGTGCCTTTTAAATGTTAAATTGGATTGAATAAAAGAATAATATTTTTGAAATGTAGAAAGTAACGATAAGGTTGATAAAAGCTGTCCTTTAGGATTGTTTAATAGCTTGAGAGAGCAACACAATATTTAGAAACATTGTCCTACAATTTTGCCAGTATATTAAAAAGTAAATATAATGTTTCATTCCATCTTCTTTCCTTTTGTTGACAGTACATCTATTTAATATAACTAAATACAAAGCATCTATTTTACTCGCTTCCCATTTCTAAACACTAAAATGTACATTTTATACAACTTTCTCCCCCTCTATTCAAGACATCCCACTGAAACTATCAAACTTGGTTCCAAAAACAGACTCCATTACCCACACATTTAAAAAGATTTAAATGTGAGTTTTTATTGGCCTGGAATAGCATTAAGGGCTCTACATCTGAGGATATACTGAAAACAGTCTACTAGGGTTAAAAATACTGGAAGGACTTAACCCAACCTACACCTATCAACTTTCCCAGCTAGACCAAGAGTGGTTCACGGGGGAAAGACAGAGACTTGCAGCTGGATATGGCTGCTGAGAGCTGGCTGTCAAGACACCCGAGAAGAACATGAATGTGGAAGACGGGAGGGCAGGTGGGATTAACCCCGCTTTATGCCATTTTCTTCACTGAGCTTGTCACTTGCCTTCTCTATGCCTCAGTCTTCTCATCTGTAATATGAGGGACAGATCAAGCGTCCAGCTTTTACATAAGAATCTTGGACTGAACAGAAATACTGTGAGTTTAGATTTGATTGTTGGAGGAAAGCCCATGAATAGAAACAATATACTTGTAATTCTTGTAAAAATGAACTGAAGAGAACAACCAAATTGTCATTCTTTTTCTTTTTGTATGTTGCTTAAGCATAGCTTTAGTCTTCCCAAATCAGGAAAAATGCAAGTCTAGACTTCTAGAACTTTCTTTTGTTTCTTAATTTTGTTTTTAACTGATTCATTTTGGCCTCTTAATGAAGTATTTAAAAATGAAACAATGACGAGTCATGATGAATGAATGAGATTTATAAAGAATTGTGAGATTCTCTTCTCCTTCTCCTCCTCTTTCTTCTTATGGATTCTGTTTATAAAGGAATCTGATAATTTCTTTTCCTGCTGGGGAAGATAAAGCATGTCAGCGAAAAGATCATTTGATTTTTACAATAACCTTGCTAAGGTGGGTATTATTCTTCTCATTTTGAAAATGCGGAAGTTGTGTTTATACGTGTCGAAAACTGAGTTTAGATTTATTCAAGTTTACACAACAAGTTTAAGTGGAGGGGTTGATAGTCATATTTTTTATCTGTGCTCCAGAGAGTGTGCTCAAAATTACTAGGTTATTTCCATTTCTCTTTAGAAAACAGAGCTTGGGTTTCTGTTCCCCTAATAAATCCTCTGATTCTTTAAGGGTAGTTTGATTCTCCAGCTGACAACTAACCTCTACCATTCCTGGTAGTGACTGATAGTCATTGTAGTACAGGGTTGTTAGTAATATAGGAGATACTTTTTAATTATTTCAAAGAAGCACATCAAATTTTCTTTCAAGTTGAAGCAATCCATATTTCCAAAGACCAAAGGCATTTGTTAACCAATGGATAAGTTCTTTAAAGAAAAACATTCCTTTTAAGATAACCAGCCAAACAGCTAATGTGCCATGCATGCATCTCCCATGTCCCCTTCCTAAGACTCGCTTTACAGAGCCTTGCACCCTAATGCGTAGGAATATTGGAAAGGATGTCACCGAAGCAAAATAATATAATGTGGAAAAAAGATCCACATTCCATCCATAGGGGAACTCAATCTACATACACAGCTTCCTTTATCTTTTCTTTTTAAAAAAAACAAAAACGCCACTGAACAGAGAAGCATTGAGGCATGTAATTTCCTTCCATGTTCAATAAACTCATATCCAGGGCCAATTCTCATTTTTTAACTCTATAAGGAAATCTGAAAATGCCAGTTCATGGGCACTACAGTATTTGTTAAATAGAGAAAAAATAAAAAGTTGTAACATGGGAGGGTTAGTTTATAGTAGATGTCTAATAAATGCTTTCTGAATGCTGAAAAACTTTCCTATTCTTTGTAGTTGCAGATTTTCTCTTTTAAAGAAAAATGTATGAATATAATAACCACGATATTTCCAGATAATGAGGCCCTCTTCTGTTATACAACACAGTAAGTTACCTAACAGGAAAAGCTATGTTAACTGGGAACTGCACAAGCTCTGTTCACTGCTGTTTCATTGATCCCAAACTTCTTTCTTTCCAAAAACATCCTGAAAGTAATTTTAAACTAGCCTATCTTCCTCCATGGTACACAAAAGGCATTACAATCAATACCATTCTCTATTATACATTATTATCAAGTATTATAGTACCTCTGTAAGTTTATTCTCTGGATCTATTTCTGGTGCTAGAAACACTAGTGATCACAAAGTGAAATTTTAAACAATCAGTTTTTCCTTCTCCCCTAATCAATGACAATTGGTTTGACTAATCTTTTGAGTTAGATGATCAATCAATGGTCAATATAACAGTGTATGTACCTGTTGGGCACATAGGGATACATACCCTGAGAATGTTTTATTTGGCAGGTTGACCTTTTCACCCAGATAATTCATTTTGAATATCATATGTGAAATTTCCAGTCAACATTGCATTCTAAATCAAGAATCTAGGATCTGGATAAAATAATTTGCATTTTAAGGACTTGTGAAACTGTTGTTGAATGGTACAAATTATTTTCGCTATAAAACCTAGGCCTGGGAATGAGCTATTAGCAGGTCTTTTTGCTTTGTTTTCCCTATAGAAAATGGTAGAACAATCATTTCAAAACTATTTCTTGAGAGTACTATAAGGGTTAGAGTAAGTAGCTACCTTTCCTTCTCTTTCCTATTCCTTCTCTTTCCTATTCATACCCACAGGAACCATTTTCAGCAAACTAAATTGACCTGCAGCTCCACCAGATGTTGGATTTCTCTATACCTTTGGTTTCTGGTCTTCCTCTATCCAGACTTCATTCCCTTGGCCAGATTCACATCAATGTTTAAGACTCATCTCACCTTTATCTCTACTATGAAGCCAATGCTATCTTCTACTAGAAAGAATTAGGTGCTCCCATATTTTATGCTCATAAGATATTTTAAAAGTGTCTATAAAGATATTGCAAAATGTACTTCATATCTACCTTAATAGGATGTGTGCCAAAAGGCAGTCACTGAGTCTCATTTTTATTTTTGGATACTCCAGTCCTTAGCAGAATGTCTGGCACATAACATTCAGTGCATATTTACTGAAGGACTGAATGGTTTTAAATATTTGGAAATACTATATATATATATATAATAGTAGCAGGGCAGATTTTCAACAGAAAAAGGATAGGTGAATACTAGAAGCCAGATTAATTGTTGATTTGAATCACTTATGTCATTAATAGAAAAATACTTCAACAGGTGTTAAAGTTGTAGGAATAAAAAAAAATAAACAATACTTTTGGCTAAAGAAATTCAGCACAGGACTAAAACGGAGCAAGATGACAGTCTCTAAGTTATTCCGAGTCCTGTGTGGGTTCAAATTGTATAAAAAGTATTTACACACAAATATGTGATGAAATCACATACTCAGATTTTGATGTGCTCAGCTTTTCGAATGGCCCTCCATGGGCTGTCACACAAAAAGGAAGCTGCCTCTCTAGCATATCCTCAGGTGGAATGGGATCCCCTTTCTGGGGATCATCTGAGGCTCTGTGGCATATTTGGAGGTATATGGCTGGGCAGTGCTGCCTGTGCATTTATCACTAAGCAACATATCCTGGGTGCCTTCTATATTTGTTGACTTCTATTTGAGGGAACATGAGAGCTCTCCTGGAAGCTGACATAAGCCCAGCTTTGGAGCCAGGAACCTAGGAAGCATGGAGAGGGAGAATGTGCTCCTATCTCCTAGTCATGGAATTTGATGCTGCAAGCACTAGAACTAGTTGCAAACTTTGCATTGGTTAAAAACTTTTGGCACATTTCTAATAATCTATTTGAAACAAAGAGAGGCATAAATACAACAACAAATTTCAAAGATAATAACTATTATCTATTTTGAAATCATATTAATTTTAATTTCCCATAGTGTTTCATTTGGAAAAAAAAAGTTTGTTGATGGCCATGCTGCATATGAAAAAAAAAAAGGAAATATTTTATGTAGAAATCAACAACTTTGTCATATACCCATTTAGTAGTTAGAAGGTAAGCTCCCCTAGGGCAGGGACTTTTTCTATCTTAACGCTGCATTCCCAACAGAATATGGTCTTTAGAAAATGTTCAGTAAATATTGATTGGATGAATATATTATTAATAAGAAGGGTCTCAATTTCCTGTTCTAATTAGAATCGTACTAAGTCATCATGACAGATATAGGTGTGGGACAAAACCAATGCCTAACGTTTTAATCCCAACATTCACATCATTCCTTATGCATAGTAACTGAATGGTGAATTGGATTTGTTTTCTAGATATTATGCATCCAAAACATCAATTGAGTGGACATTCTACATCAAACATATATGCTATATGAGAATAAGATAGGAAGCAAATGAGAGGAAAGTCAACAAAAAGAAATAGACTCTCCAGAATATTTGGAACCATATTTATGGGAATCAGTAGAGCAAACGTATAGGAAAATTATATATTAGAATGCATAAATAGGAATATGGTTTGAAAGAATCTTGTTCAGCCACATTCAAATACTGCATTCTATTCCTGACTCTAAACCCTAAGCATGACGAAGTATACTTTGAGAAGTTTCAAAGGACAGCCACAAAGATGATTAAAGGGCTAGAAGAGTAGGCCTAGGAAGAGAAGTTAAACAAATAGGGATTATTTATCCTGGAGTAGACAAGTATGACAGGGGCCTTAATAACAGTCTTCATATATAGGGAAGGATTATTCCCTAGAGGATGCTGACTACCTGTTTTTTGTTCTCCACTGAGTGGAAAAGAGGAAATGGCTTTAAAAAACAGCATGAAGAATTTAGATGAGGTAGGGGTTAGAGCTTTTTTTTTCAAGGAAAATATTTTGCCTATATTAAGATAGCAAAATTTAGGTGGTCTCTTACCTAAGGCTGGGCTAAGATCAGAAAATTGAAGGCTCTCTCTAGAGTGTAGGTTTTAGTAAGTACTTTTGAAAACTGTTCTTTTATAAAGTTACTTGCCAATGCATCTATTAAATGGTTTTGCCACAACAGCTGCTTCCTTACAAAGGTTTTTTTTTTTTCAGTTGGACTTCGTCAATAGTGGCGACCTGGTTGCCCACTTGTGACTGATGCGGACGGTATAAAGGGGACTGTGGAACAGGCTTGTAGAGGGGGAGCCCTGCAGAGGGAGTACACAAAACCACCACAGAAAAATGGTCCTAAATCGGTGTGTCATTTGTTAATGAAGTTAGGGTTGCACAGGAGGAGAACAGTAGCTATCAGTTCTATGCAAACATTGCACTGGTCAACTGATAGTCAGAGATGCTGGTCTCAGGGGAGGCTACCCACTCTTTGTCTTGGGATTTTTCATTAATAACTCACTAGTGGCCAGTTGCAGTGCAGGCATGCAAATTCACCGTGGAAACACCAGGCTCTGCACGGAGGAGTCAGAATTTCCAGACCATCTTAAAGGCGACAGAGGCCTGACATCAATACTAAATAACTCTTCAAATGCTCAATATTTTGCTTATGATAATTTTAACTTCTTTTATAAAACCTTCACCAGAGAGAGTGTTCTAACTTTGTCAGTGACTATGAAGTCCTTGTTATTGGTTTGGGCGGATAAAATGCAAATGCTCATTTATGCATTTGGTGTTTAGAAAAATTTCTCACTTTACATTAAAGTTTTGTTACCCTCCATTCATCAAAGACAATTCTACCATTGCTAAGTGAGCTTAGGTGACCAACAATTTTTTTTTTCTATTCAAGCAAAAACCTCAGATCATTTTGCATGTGGGATTTAAAAAAAAAACCTGAGCACAATTAAAGGTGAGTTAAGGCTATGGTGGAAATCTAAAGAGCATCAGCAAATCTGAGCACTGCTCAGCTTTTGAATTGCTTTTCTACTTCTCAGTTCTTTTAAATGGTTTTCTATGGCAGGAACATTTTTCTTAATTAGTCACAGCTAATTAGTGTTCTGGCATAGACAAGTAATCAGAAATGTCAGAGCTGTAAGGCTACATCTCCCTAATCCTTTGATAATAATTTAGCCTCCTGGGAGGGCCCCAAGCTGCGGTAAGTAGTGACTGACAATAAGGCAAAATTAGGTGGGCAGCAGACCATTAGGATAGAAAAATAAAAAGCACTACCAAATCCTGCTGAGCACCATCAGGCAACTAACTGCACTGCCAGATGAGGTGCCTGTTTAAGCCTGTGTTGTTAATTAGCTGATTCTACCAGACCTGCCACATATGTCCAGGTGCCTCATGCAAAGATGTGTATTTCTGGGAATGTGCCAAATGACAATTGTGTTGCATGATCACATTTCAAGAATCTAAGTAAGAAGTTCACATATTTTTTGAAGATTCTTTTGAATTATCAAAGAAATAAGATCAACAAGCTACAATACATTTTCTTGTTGAATTTCTTTTAGGTAATTAGGCACGCTTATCTCAAGTTTCTCAGGTTTTAATTCACCAACAGCTTAGATTCAAATGAGGGCCTTTGGCCTCTCTGAACCACGTCTCAACTTGCCAAAGCTATTTTGGCACACACCATACATCAAAAGTAGATCCTTTTGTAAATTCTTATACTTACAAATAATAACTTAACATTAAAACAAGGATTATTAACTAAAATGAACCAGACAGTTGTAATTTAAGAGCAGAGGTTTTAAAGAGAAACATTTAACTTTGAGGAAAAAAATAGCTAAAGAGCAAGCTCTGTATTGATTTACTGAGGCAGACAAGACAATATGGAGAACAGGCCTGACTATGAGTATCTTAAAAGAGGTAAAACAGCTTCAATGTGAGTCTAAACACTATAGTTAGAACAAAGCATTTTCTATTCACCAAGCAGAAATATATAAAATTTTAAAAAAGATAACATCTGGAAAACAATGTGTTATTGCCACTGAATAACAGTGTTAAAATATGTGAGATGAATGAGACGCTGCCTCTATAACAGATAACAGATTAGTCAAACTTTTTATCTGCCTTTAGGATATAATGAGGTACCAGGGTATAAAACATAACAATGTTCAGAAATAAATCATCTCAAACAGAGTCAAGTATGCCATTGAACTTATATCATCCATTCCTTTCTACTGACTGGACAGGAAAGTAATGGTAATGACATGGGAATGATATTAGCACTTAATTTTGAGTGTTGACAGGAAAATCATGGTTGAGTATAAGGGGCTGAAAGTAAATGTTTTATATTTGAGTACCTTTCATATAGAAACAAAACCAAAAATATAGAAAATACTCTGTAATGGGAATGTATAATAATTTATGTGGTCTATATAACAACTGTCTAGTCATTTGGGAGTGAAATCATTGAAAAGAGGAAAGCTGCTATTTTAAAATCACCATCCACATATACAAGAATATCTCTATTATATCATTCATAAGAAATGCAAAAAGAAGGCAAGGACAGTCTGTGCAGCTTCCATCTTAATGGGTTCCAGTGTACATTCCTAATATAGAAGGCTGATTATGAACACAGAGAAACTTACTCAAAGAATATGATGGAAGAAGATGGTCAGCTCTAAACACACACAGTAGATGTATATAGTACACTACTTTCAACTTACCAGTGCAATGTCATTTGATGTACATGCATAGAAATCATATACTAGTAAAAAAAAAAAGAAATCTTGGTGGAAATTTTCAGTGTTAAAAATTGCAAATAATTATAGTTATTACCCCTATTCCTCATAACAAATTGTAAGCTGGATGAAGAAACTTTAAAAAATTTCAACTTTTTGAAGCAAACAACCCCAAAGACTCTAGTGACATTAGAGGACCTTATGTGAGAGCCCTATCTGATGAATGGGTATTTATATATCAACTGTGAAGGAAGAGTGAAGACTTCTGAAGCAGAGTTCCACCTGTGAGGGGAAGAGCTTCTCCCCAGGAGATGGAGATGAATGGTTTGAAAACCTTCCCTTTTCTTAGGCATCTGTGACAGACTTATTGGTGACTCTTCCTCAGTCATGTATATTTTGCCAATTCAAGAATAAAAAGACAATTTTAAATGTCTCAAATTATTTGGATTAAACATTATTTTCAAGCAAGAATTATTTATTTAACTTTATAAAGTATACATATGTAAGGAAAGTTTTATCTAGCAGTCATTCTTATCCAAGTTTTGCTGACTCCAAATATTCTTGGGAAACAACATAATAAACTAAATATTCAAATAAATTAAGAATAGTATAGTGTTGATCTTACCAAGGATGAATAAACTCTTGCATCAAAATGTCTGAACACTAAACTAAAAAATTTTGAGCATTTCCTTCCTTTCTTGAGAGTTTAAAGGCAAATGAGCATATATTTTAAAATTAGTTTCATTTTGAAGAGCATGTTCACTTGCAATATTTCCAATTTCTTTTTCATTTTATCTTAACATATCTTTAAATGGCTACTGAACCCGTTTAGACAGTTTTAGGCCAATTTTACTTAATATGTTTAATTTTGAATTTCTTTACTGGAAAGTAAAAATTCTTTTCAAGGAAAGTCCTGAGAAATTAATCCGTTACAAAACACTGTTGTGCTGAATATAACTGATTAACTGTCATTTAAAGAATTAATTTTAATTTTACAAGACATCATAATAATATTTTAAAAAAATCTTGCTGAGCTGAAACTTCTCAACAATTAAATATTTAATCAGTTTATAACGCAAGAGAATGTTTAATCTGCATGATTTACCAATTAAATACTGCACCCTGATGCGTCTTCAGCAACATCAGCGTAAAATGAGACTGTTTTAAAGGGACTCAAGATGGGCAATGCCCAATAAATGTACAAAGGTTTGGAGAGTTAGGTAGGTTTAGTGTCCATCCCAGAGTTAGAGATGTGTTTCAGTCGAGGCCATTTCCCTGGCATTGTAACATTCTTAGCCATTAGGAAATTACCACAGAAGGTGCCCTTGCAACAATTACATAGGTGTCAGTTTCGACTTCTGGAACATCACCATTTTACAGCCCAGAGATTCACGCTCTTGGGGAATGTCCAGCCCTTCTCCTGGACATGGGCACCACACTATGTTCCCTGCTCCAAAACCTGAGAGTATGGGCAGCCACTCTGCATGGAAAATAACATCTTTGTAAGCATTAAATATAGAACTTAAGAATGAGAAAATCTTTGTCATACTTTCATATTGGGACTAGACAAGCTGAAGATAGGATTTTGATATAATTTTAAAAGGCTACTAGCAATGATGTTTTATATGTAAGAAAAAGGACACTGAGTTAAGAGAGATTGCCTGCAAACCCCAAATAAACCTTCTTTTGGAGAATGCATGATTTCTCCTACTATAGGAGAACTTCCTTTAGATTTTTCTTACCCAGATAAGACAATTAATTTTCTCAGTGAGCAGGTAAATGTAACACGTAGATGATAAACTTAGAATGTGTACAAGTGACCACTTGAGAAGCAGGGATAGCCTGGAAACACTTAACAGTAATACAGAATATAGGAGTGGCAACATTTGTCTAAATCTGGGGTTCAAAACCTTGGTAGTACATGCACAGAATGTCATATGGCAGAGCTATTCTTTTTAATATAGAATCTCCTTTCAACTTTCTTATCTACTGCACATGCTATTGCTTCTTGGGTGGGATACCCTGCTTTTACATTCTCACAAAAGAAATTGCCCCTCTGGGGTGCAAGATTCACCTTGCAACCAACCCAGTAATTTTTGTCCCCATGGCTAAAATTAAATTTAAAAGGTCATTGGTTTTAAATCTGGAAGGGATTTCAGACACCATCCGTAGTTGTAGACCCACTTCTTCTATTTGCGTACACTAATAAAAGTGAGGCTTAAGCAGATGACCTAACAGCTCAGAACTCACCAAGATAATAATGGCAGAGCTGTGGGTGGAACCCAGGTTTCAGGGTCTCCCCACAATACAATTAAGACAATTTCATGTTTTGTTAAGTCTGTGGTATAGACTTTGAAACTAAATAGACACAATTTCAAGGTTTGAGTCCACAGTTAAGTCACTTATCTTCTCTTAATGGGATTCCTTAACCAGAAAAGAAGGATAAAATGGGGACAATGGCGTCTGGCCCAGAAGGTTGAAATGATAGACCTACCACAATTCCTGGCACATGCAGGGGGTCAGGGAATGGTAGCCGTGGTGACAATGGCTATTATTTATTTATTTATTTTATTATATATCCCACCCTTTCTGCTTGTTCTTGCTGTGTTGATTTTTGCGTTCTTCTGTGTCTGCTTGTTCCCACCCCCCCCCCGTTTCGGGGGCCCACCGAGTCAGCTCACCGGGCAGCAGCCTTGCCTGCTCGCGGGCGGCTTGTACTGCCCGTGGCGGCTTTGCCCTTCCATGGCGGCTTGCCTTCTCAAGGCAGTCTGCCTACTCAAGAAGGCCCCGGGAACCGAACCCAGGGCCTCCCACGTGGTAAACCGGTGCTCTACCAATTGAGCTAGAGCCGGCCCCCCAGTGGCTATTATTAATTGTTATTATACCATCATTACCATTATCATTACAATTTTAGAAGATTAAAGATGTGCCTTATACCCTTAAGTTCCCTTTGGTTAGAGCATGGATCTACTACTACTCACTCATTTAGACTTTTGTGAACTTATCTCTATTTTTAGTCAATAATGTCTCCTGGGGTAAAATATTTCTTAAGTTTATCAATTTATGGAGTGAAGGAGAAAGTCATGGTATTTGTCCCAATACTACCTTTTTTATTTACAAAAATACTTTTAATTTTAATATTTTTAGATTTGGTGCCAAAGGTATAGATGATCCCATTTATGGTCTTTACGATAATATAAATTCTAACCATCTTATTCTTTAAGGCTTTGCTGTGGAGGGTGGAACAGCGATAATAGCAGTGGCAGGATCTCAGGAACCAGAGTCATGGCATGTGGCTATGGAGGCTGTACCTTGACAACTCTAGGGGGTACCATTCTCATTCCTAGATGCATCCCCAAAACAGTGGGCACGAATCTAGGGTGGTGGTCATTTCTTTTGCCTGAGCCAACTATACAATTATTTAAACCAAACTCTAGGGTATTTCATCACAAAAATCAGGAACCTTTAAGATGTTTAACTGTTCAAAAGTTTTAGAGGCCTGAGACACCAGATGTAGTTAGTTACTATTCTCAGGGAAAGTCCCATGGACTTCTCAATAGCCTTTTCCATACATCCTGAAGGAGGATTATTTAGTAAAATATAAGGGTTCTTTTTCAGAGTGTTGATACTGGGGGCAGGATGAATATCTGTCTTGTGGACTAATTATGTTATGTACAAGTACTACTATATGTGGCATTTCCAAAAGTAAGTGAATTTCATCTGGGTAAAAAACATATAATTCTTAAGTAGTCAAGCCCTCATATTGCATGACCGGAAACTGTAGTCCCTGTACCCTTATCTGGGTTGGTTAAAGCCACTAAGGGTTAACTCACAGAATTATGTTTTTGTGTATGTTTCACTCTCTTCTGTATCTGAAGTTAGGAACATCATTTACTTACTTCTTTAGGAAGTACTCTAATTGGCATAGCAAAAGTTTGTCATGGTGCATGAATAAAATTGTTCTCTTCAATCTTTTATCTATAACATGCTAAGGTTGCTTACAATATTTACAGGGTCATTATTTTCAACTGTTTCTTGACACCTAACAATATTATTCTAGGCTCTAGCCAAGTGGATTTCCAATAATTACATAATGTCTTTCAGTAATGATCTGTTGCTTAAGACACACATTCTACTTTACCTTTCAACACATACTTGATAACCTCTCATTTACTTACAGTAATTGAGGCAAATTCAGTCTTGACTAATTAGGGACTCTTAGTACCCACTCATACATGTTATTCTTGGTGACATATCAATAGAATTAGGGTCTACTTTTTATTTTTAATGATAGTAATAAAACATGCAACTTAATATATTAGAATATTTAAAGACATTACAACTATTTTACAAATGAAGTCCAGCATTCGAGTGTGGGCATGGCCAAAACAGAGTGGTAACTTGTCAAGGGCTCCTTTTAGAAGCAAACCCATAGCCATGGCATATATTTAGGATCAAAAGGAAAATATGAATAGCAAGGATAATTATACTAGTGCAGAATTTTAATGTTGGCCTCCTTGGATCCACTTTTTAAATTCCATTTGTTATTGCTGTCACACACACAACTCTTCAAAAGAAAGTTTTATTAATGAAGGGGAGTTCAAATGGGGATATCTGTAAGGAGAATAAATTCCAGCTCTGTTATGAACTGATAGCAAGAATGGTTAAGCGCTGCAGTGAGTAGGACACCAAGAGAAAAACGGAGGCCAGGAAAACACACGCACACACACATACACCACCAAATCTATCCATACTGTCTATATCCAGAATGACTCTACTGTCTTTTTTTTTCATCATAGAATATGTACTTTACCTATACTTAGAGGAAATATTTGAGAATAACATCGACTCAACTTTGTTTTTCTGTTCAACTTTTTTTGAAAATCACCATATAAGCAAAAAAAAGGTAAAAGAGAACTTGGAAATAAAACATATGCTTGTAAATTCAGAGCAATACCAAATGGAAGCAGAAGTTGCTAATATGGTTTCAGTATTTTGTAGGAGAGCCAGCTGGATGGATGATAATTTTTTTACCCCTGCAGGGCATCAAAGCTTTTAGGAAATCATTCTTTTCACACATATTAACACTTAGCTTATTAAAACAGATGATACTTTTATTATAAAACAGCCTGGGTAGAGGCTAGAAACATAAAGTATGAAAGTAAGACTCATTTTGAGGACCCAATATGACAAATGGTGAACACTGACATAGACCATGGTGGAGATGATGACGTTGCGGGACCTTCTGCAACTGCCACAGCTGAAGTGTCACCATGAAGCCCGTGAATTGCTGTTATGAAAACATTTGCAGTAACTTGCATAATTAAATGAAACTGCCAGAAAAGCATTTCTAAAATGCAGAGAAGATGTACACAGATAAATATGCTTCAGAGCAAATATTACATTTTAGCATCAGCATTGGGCTGAATTAGGCAAAGATATGTCACAAGCAAAGTACCATTTCCTTTGAACTGACTGTTAAATAATTACAAATGAATGACAACATTGTTATTTAAATTGACTGCTCTCTTAGTCTTCTTTACAGATATTCAATAAATGAAACTTGATAATCACGGTACCCAAAACCACAATGCTCCATTTCTATGTGAAGACTTGAGTACTGATAAAACTGTAATATTATATCTCTTAGCATACAACAGTAGTGCAAATCAAGATAAAAATGTTCAAGAACAGCAGAGTGGCAGATATTTGGCTTCACTACAGCTTATTTCTTTAACTAAAGAATATTATATTGATTTTTAAACAAGAAAACTTTTATAGTAGGGGCCAGATCCATTACAATATGATTCTGTTCACAGTTAACTGTACAAGCAAAGGAAATGATTCTGTACACCATGGTAAAATGATTATCATCTTGCTTGTTAAAATTAACCTTAGAGGGTTTTGAAACTCTCATTCTAACAGTGACAGTTTTCATGTGGAAAAGGAAGCCAATTAAAGCTTCCCTCAGCAGTCAAAGATATATAAAAGTGATCTATATTGGCTGCATAGAACAAAAATGATAAAAAAGGAAGGGTCTGCCTTGCTATCAAAATGCCATCTCTTCTTTTGTGGTATATCTGTAATGCCATCATGTCTTGCAAGGGTAATTACTTACATCAAATAACTTTTCTATATACATTTCCTCATTGATCTTTTCTCGAAGAATATCCTGGTTTTGCCGAACAAACATAATGTAGGTATCTGCCAGATCCATTCCTGGTTTCTGTTGTGAAAGAAAAGCATCGGGAATAAAATGACATCAGGTATTGGGAAAGCATTATTTAATCACAACTATGGAAAATTATTCACTATATCATTTTGAAAATTACACTAGTAAAACATGCTAAAGACCAAATCAATTAATGACCACCTTTAGTAAATTTCATAATTAAAAGAATAAGACAGCTTATCACTGATTTCAATAATTTGAGGTCATAGTTACTCATCATTATTAAAATGATTAGAAACAGGTGGATGTAAGTGAATGGATATCTTTTTTTTTAAAAGGCTATCTTGAAAGGTCAATATGCCAAGCAGAATACGTGAATGAGTTTTTCAAAATTTCCCTACATGCCATTTCCCAATTGCAGAAAAACTTTATTTTTCATCATCTCTGGCTGGTTTACCCATAATATTTAAAACAAACAATGTTAGTTTTCCCTGGATAGTCTCCCTCTATCACTATGGGTGCTCAAGGTATACAAACTAATTTTCATATTAACCTGAGTAAAACATCATTAGGAAAATGTCAGTTGAAAAAATTTATTGTATTATAAAGTAAATTGTAAATATTTTGTGGATTAGTCATTGCTTCTAATCATTAGTATTCATCAACACAACTTAAGGATTTATTTTAGAAACATAACAATAATACTATTGTATTATTCTCCTATGATGAGCCAAAAGTGTTGATTAGATAACTTTTATTTATTTATTTTTTTTGTTACATATCCCTCCTCTTTCTGCTTGCTCTTGCTGTGTGTTCATTTTTTTGTGTTCTTCCATGTCTGCTTTGTCTCCCCCTGCTGCGGTGACGCACCAAGTCAGCTCACTGCGCAGGCGGCTTGCCCCGCTTGTGGGCGGCTCTGCTTCCGTTTCTGGGCGGCTTTTTGCTCTGTTTGCAGGCGGCTTTGTTCCGTTCGCAGGCAGCTCGCCCTGCCCGTGGTGGCTTTGCCCTGCCCGTGGTGGCTTTTTGCCCTGCCTACGGTGGCTCTGCCCCGTGCACAGCGACTCTGCCCCGCCCACAGTGGCTTTGCCTTCTCAGGCGGTCTGCCCGCTTGGAGAGGTCCCCGGGAACCAAACCCAGGGCCTCCCATGTTTGTACTGGCACCCAATCCACTGGGCTACAGCCGGCCCCATAGATAACTTTTAAAAGTTATCTAACATTTGGTGTCTTCTAATGTTAAGAGTTAGAGAAATTAATATTGTAAATCCTTCTTGCTAAAGACTCTACAAAGTCAGTACTAGGAAGGGAAAAAACCTTTAACTGAATGCCTGCTAAAGAGTTTTCCTTCTAGACTTATCTTTAGCTTTCTTGAATTTCATACAGCTGGACTATTCAGTGAAAAAACTTATTTGCATTATCTACACTTGGGTTTGGTTCATAATGTGCATTGTGCTATTTTATTAGAATATGGCATTAATAAGAACAAAATGGTAAAAGTGGTGTCCAAATAAGCCAAATTAGCCTTTCATCATTCCACATCCACAGATTGCACACATAACTTTGGCCAGTAGACTCATTTTGCAAAAGTAAATATTTCAAGGGAGTTAGGTGAAAGAGGATATGAATTTACCTATTACTACTGATGGAAAAAGAAGGCACACATCTGAGTGATGCTGGGAGTAGAAGAACCTTTTCTTTAAATGAAGGAAGAAAGTTCTTGCCATTATTTTGGTGGGGGTGGTGGGTATATTTTGTATACCATAATGAAATTATGTATACCATAGTGCATTAATATTTACCATCAATTCAAAGATCTTTTCAAACATAACACTGATATAAGAGGAATTAGTTATAGTTTGAAACAACTATTTATATAATTTTATTCACTACTCTTTTCCTCCAAGAGCATCCATATACAATGTAGGTAATATATTCCAAACCTAAGGTAAGTAGCTTACTAAATTCATTTCTTCACTATTTTTCTGCATAATTCTTATAAGCAATATTTGAAAGTTAATTCAAAGTTAATCCCTGTGGTTAATCAATAGAAATCTAAGTTGTTTCCCTTTTTTGGGAGGGAGGGGGTTATACATCCGTTTTCCAGTGAAAAGCCATGGGGAATTGTACAAAGAATAAATGTTTAATATTTGGTAACTAACCCATAGGATAAGTATTTCTCTTCAAACCTCTCAAACTTTGTCAAAACAATGAAAGATAACCTTCAGAAAACACACTGCCATAGAATGAAAATGACATGAGGACAATTTTCTATACATAATAACAAGTTAGCACAGCATCTGGGTTTCAGTCAGGTGCCTGGAAACAAGATGCTATGATATACCCGATACCAAGGGAGGTGGGTAGAATAGACAGATGAAACGCTTGCCTTCTCCACCACTTCTTTCACCCCAACCCCACTTTCATTTCCACCTTTCAAAGGAAAACTATGCTTAGAAGTTTAATCCAGTCACTCACTTAACCTATCGGACTCAGTGGAAACTAAATTATGGCCAGGAGGACTGGCTAAAAATGACTTTAAACATAAGCTATAGACTCTAAGGTAATTTCTTTTCTGTTACATTGATCATTTTCAAGATAACATTAAACATAAAACACTGTCCAGAAAGAGTTTATCCTTTACAATCTAAAGTTAACAAACACTTTTCAGTTTAAGCCTAAAAGAAAACTGAATGCTGTTTCCTATCGGCATACCCAAGGGATTTAATGCTGAAATTTGTAAGTTGAGACAGTTCTACAACTTTAAGGAATTAAGAATCTCTGGATGGTGGTGTGAGGTAAAGCCCATTTAAAAGTTTACTTAAACAAATTAAATCCTTCTTTTCTCTTTCTTCCTTTCATTATTTCCTTCTTTTTTTTCCCCTGAAAATACATTTTCTTCCCTTTTGGCAAATTAGAGCCCACTTGCCTGGAAAAGAAAACCTAGAATTCTTACATTCCTCATTAGCATTATTTCTTTCTTTATCTTTGAGCTGTTTACCTATTCTTGAAACTGTGACATATGGGAATTTCACACCTAGTGAATATATTTTCATGTAGCTTGTGGCATGAGACTATAATCATTAAAAGAATATACACAAGTAAGAGTAACTGCAACAGCTGGTGACATTTACCAATTAGAATTATAGTTTTTAAAAACACTTTATCCTTCCTTTAGTGTATGAAGGGTAATTATCTCTGATAAATTGCTGAAAAAGATGTAATTTTCCTTTTAAACAGTTTCTACTTCAAATACAAATGTGTTTGGATAGAAGACATTATTGCTGGTTCAGTGCTCCTTTGTGCTAAGATTGTTTTAAGGCAGGAAAATATGCACACTCTGAAAGTGACTGAATCTAATTCCATTATTAAACGTTATCTTATTAGGAAATGAAGTTTAGTTAAATAAACTAAGTACGTTCTAAGTTTTTGTTTTTGCATTAAATGAAAAGAATGCATGTAATTGCATTATTGAGACAGAACATTGCTACAAATTCTGATAGAAGCAGGTTGTTATCAACCTTTTCAAAGGAGAGGCCTGTGCAACTTCAACAGCTGTGGATTTTGATGAGTTTTTATCAAGAATATGGCAGTCTAGACAGCTTTATTTAGAAATATTTTTACAATTGGTAATTAAATTATAGTTTTCTTAATAAATATAAGAAAAGCCATTAAAAACCACATCGCTACCACACTATATATTAAATACCATTTAAAAAGAGCAAACTATTTTTTTTTCATACTTCTATTGAAACCTCTGAGATCTTCAGTTCACTAAGCATTGACTTCTCCATTTTGTTTAATATGGCAAATCCCAAAACAAAATAGCTCTTCAATTATTTCTAACTTGATTCAGAAATTAACAGACTTTGACTAACAAAGTTATAGTAAATGCACACACAAAAAACTATACATTTCCCCCATGAGCATAAAGAAAATCAATAAATACATTAGGAAATGAAATTCTTCCCTTTGTTGTATAAGAAAAAAAAAAAAACACCAGAGAGTGCATGAGTTTAAGCAAGGGTGCAAACCCCAGCAACTTTTTTCAAGGGTTAATCACTAGTTAACCTAGGAAGATGAATATGCTATTTAAAAAAAATTAAAAAAATTCCTAGTTAATTATAAGCTGTAAATGCTCTTACTTCCTGCTGCTACGCCTAATCCCACAGGTGCAAGTCCTCCCTTTCACCATTCATGGATAGGTGGGTACGATGCTGCAGTCGTTTCTCACAGCAACAGATTTAGATACAGAAGAAGCCGCTTAACCTTCCACTGGAGGTTAACAATACACTAGCAAAACACTGTCATAGTGCCTATTTAACAAGAAGACAGATTTTCAAATGTACTATTCCCCAGTCTCAAAGATTAACCAGAAGCTGGTGTATAACTGACTTAATTTAAAAGTGCACTTCTTATAACCTAGAAGAGCAGAAAAGCCTGCCTTGAATTAACAATCAAGAGTGGAACTGTGACAACCTGATTCATGATCATCTACATACTTTGTAAATGAAATATCTGAGTCTAATCATCCATTACCATTTGAGGAAAAAAAAAAGTGGATCTTGTAAGATTTAAAAAATAGCATACCTTCTACATTTGAAATTGTAGTAGAAACAATTTGTATCTCAGCTCTGGCATTTAAGATTCAGTAACAGTTTATAACTGATCATCAGGGAACATAATTCATAGTTCTACAATTTACCTCAGGTATTGTTAAAACAGTTTTTTTCTTTCACTGCTTAATAAATACTTTTTTACTTTGTCATTTGAGCCTATTTTTGTATTTGAGTAAAAATGTTCTTAACCTATCAAAAGCATTTGGCGTTTAAATAGATCAAGTGCTCGCAAACACTTAAAAAATAGAAAAGGGTTTTGAGTTTACCTATGATGATGATGATGTTTTTTATTTTATCTACTTGATATGTTGTCCAAAAAAACCCACAAAAATATTTTACCAGGTTTTCTACAAAGAAGAAAAATCATATTGTATTTACACATAAAACCAGGGAATTACATAGAGCTGAAGTATTCAAACTAGATTTATGCCAACTTAAATATTATATAATCCTGATGAGAAGAGGAATAATTCATTAAAAGGGGGAAAGAAATGTCAACAATGAAAAAAAGTCACAAGAAGATGATTTTTTCAAGATTTTATAATAATCAATTTTTTAAAACAATGAATGAAAAAAATCCTCATTGTTCTTTAGAAAAATTCCAAAGCATTATTTCAGGCAGTGCAATGGCCACAAAGTCACCTTTCTCAAGTTTCACGGTATTCAAAACTCCATAGTTAACATTGTTACATATTTTGAACCCGAATTGAGAAGTAGGGAATTCTAAATTAGAGATAATGACACCCACCCTTTTGAAAACGCCTTTTAAATCTGACATGTAACACGAGTGTCTTACATCTGTGTGTTTTGTTCAGTTCACATTTCTAAGGGAGAGTGCCCATTACTCCTGAGTTCTTACTCTGGATGAGGTCTTGTGTCTGCTGCCTGTTGGTAGAGCTGGTAAAAGGCCACTGCCTACTGTAATCCTAGGAGAGCATCTGGTATCAGAATCTGCTATGATTAATGCTCTTATCACTTAGGTAGTCACATTGTTTTCATTCTTACTATTTACATGAATGCTGCATACTGTTTCCTCTAAGTAGTGATATACCTATGTATTCATAGTCTAGAGACAGTTGATATACACGTTAGTATGTTCAAACATTGTTGTTTCATTGGGAAAAGAGGTTATTTAAAATATTAAAAGGAATACTGAATGATAGTTTAAGATATTTGCCTGAAATATTCAAGGAAAAGAGGCAGGCTGGTTTTCAACTGAGATGTATGGGCTCAATTCTATTTTTACTATGCTTTACCCATTTGAGACTATGAGCATCTACTATCTTTCTTTCTTTTTGTAATCTGTAATAAGGACCCGCAGCATCTCTGAGTTTAGGTGAATAGCTACTGCTACAGTAGCACCAAACAAGGTCTAT
>PVKH010001248.1:0-31398 GCA_004027955.1 Chaetophractus vellerosus | reverse complement strand
TTAAAGATTTATTTATTTTATTACATATCTCCCCTTCCCCCCGTTGCGGTGACGCGCCGAGACTTGGTCACTGCGCAGGCGCGGCTTTCCCCGCTTGTGGGCGGCTTCTGCTTCTATTCACGGCTGGCTCTTGCTTCAGTTCGCGGGTGGCTGGCTGCGCTCCATTCGCGGGCGACCTGCCCTGCCCGTGGCGGCTTTTGCCCTGTCTGTGGCAGCTTTTTGCCCTGCCCACGGCGGCTCTGGCCCGCCCATGGTGGCTTGCCATTCTCAAGGCGGTCTGCCTGCTAGGAGAGGTCCCCGGGAACCGAATCCAGGGCCTCCCATGTGGTATGCCGGTGCCCTATCCACTGGGCTATCGAGCCGGCCCCCCTGCCAATACCTTGATTGCAGACTTCTAGTCTCCAGAACCTTTAGACAATAAATTTCTGTAGTTGAAGCCAATTGGTTTGTAGTGCTTTGTTACAGCAGCCCTAGCAAACTAAGACACCTTCCCAAGTTGCCCAGTTCATTAGGAAAGCATTACAGTATTAGCAGGGTGTCTAGCACAGAACTTTTATATAATAGGCACTAAATAAATGTTAGTTTAATTGAATTAAATAGTCTTAGAGGCCCACGACCAAGTAGTGGCTGGGGCCATTGGAGCCTATTTGAATTCCACCATTGATGAATTCATGATGAGTGATGTTAATTTAGTCAAGACATTCAGTCTTGCATCGACTAGGTTTCCTAAATCTGTCAACACTTTTTATCTATTGAGCAACCAGTCTGATTCAAATTAAGGAAATTGCTCAATCAAATGACTATTTAGGGTGGTATGATGGGTATTGAGTCTCAAAAGAGGTCTTAAATTAACCTGGCAACTACTGCATTCTACCTGTATTTCCACAAGTGATCATTTTGTGTTTTTCAAAATCCCGCTGTGTGTGTTTTCTGATCCGGCGAGTTGAACCAGTTTCCAAGTCAAATTGGCATAGCATGAGTGGCCTCCTGGCTGCAGAATGTTTCCTCCAAGCTATCTGACTTGCTCCATTTGCCCAATCCAGATCAGCCTCAGGGTCTGGAGGAATATCCAGCACCCCTTTCTATTGAGTATCTTTTAAGAGCCAACCACAAATTTCAGGTTAATTGCTCTAGTCTCAATAAAACTGACTAATTCAACCTCTTATTTTAAAGTTAAAAACCTCCTGTAATAGAGACAGTCTTAAATTAACTACAATTTGCAAATATTGCCCAAATTGTTGGGTTTTTCCAGAGTCTGAAAACAATAGTGGTGTTGTATGGACTAATTACAAAAAGCTGGTGGAGTTTTTTGCTTAAAAAAAATTGTGGGTAAAGTCTGGGTACGGTGAATTATAAAAACAAATTTAAGACATTTTGGCCTATTGAGAAAGACCAAGATGTGGGGTTAAAAGACCAAGATCTGAGTATTGGTTCAGCTCCCTAGTAAAGTTCATAAAACAGCACACCTTAAACATCACTCAAAAGTACACAATGTGGCTTTTATTTACTTATCTTTAAAAGTCACAGTGCAGGCCTTCTAGGAAGGAGGCATAGGGGGTTGCTTTTCCCTGTTGCCTGGGAACCACAGAGAACCACAAGAGCAAAGGTCAAAATGCAAACTATAACAGTAAACTAAACAGTTTTATATTAGAATATTACAAAGGGTAGATTTCTAAAGAAACTCTTACAAGATAAAATATATTTCTTTTCAATGATCCCTTGGTTTCAGTGACTCTGCCTGTGAAAGAGCTCCTATATATCCTTTCCTCTCCCTAATGCCTTAATCCAGGCTCTCATTGTCTCTTTCTAGATTATAACAATCACCTCTAAATGGTCTCCCTGCCTCCAGGCTTGCTCCTACACCAGTTCATCTTTCAGAAGGCTGCCACAAATCAAAATCTAAAGCTGAAAAACAAAGAAAGCTAAACAATATATTGTTTAGGAATATATACAGATAAGATAAAATAATTCTTCAAAATGCAAAGGAATACTGAACATGAAATGCAGGATTATGGGGGATGCAGGGAGATGATAAGAAGCAGCTTACAAATAGAACAATGGGATTGGAAATATTTCAGTTCTTAATTTGGATAATAATATTTTTCTTCTTATTTTGGATAATGAGTTTATGAGTTCATTCTATTATTCTGATTCATAATTTATATGTGTGATATATATTCATGGGATCAAACCCATAGTTCTTAGCAGATCATTAAAAGTGCGGAGCCTGGCTCAAGTTTACTTTTCCTACAATTTTCTATAAATGCCTTTATCATAAATATACTAAACCATAATCTTTCATATTCTGTGCTGAACTATCCACCCACTTCTCTGCTTATTGAACTCCTACTCTTCCTAGAAGGCCCAGCTTAGAAATTACCTTCTCCACTGAAGATACCATCCTCATTTTCCTCAGTCAGTTATTCCTTCCTTACATTTCCAGAACATCCTCTCCATTGTATTATATTCTCAATTTTTTGCTTTTTTGTCAATATCTTCATCTAAACTGTACATTCTTTGAGATCAAGACTTACTCAACTTTGCACCTCCGGTACTTCAGGCCATGCATGGCAATCAGAAGGTGTTACTCCATAAATACCTGAGGAACTGATCCCAACAGATAGCCAAAAAGGCATCAATAAGCCTTTAGCTACTTGTCAGCCCACTTAGACTCCCAAAAGAGGACCAACCAGAAGGTGGTCAAAGACATAACCAAGCACATCAAAGAGAGGAAGGGTTACAGAGGCAAAAAGGCAGCTGAGCCCAGGGTGTTCTTAATGCTGGACACAGCACCAGATAGGGACTGAACACCTCTCGTTGAAACACACACTCCTGTCCATGGGTAGGCATGCACACAGAAATTACTGGGACCTGTTATCCTCAACACACAGAAACTTCCAGAGCCTCAGTGATTGAGAGGACACTGAAAATAGGGGTAAGGGGATTGATGAGGAGCATACCAGATAAAAAGATGGAGAAATATGAAGACTATGATATTTCATTCTTACAACCAATTCCATGAACATCTACTCTCCATGGCAACTCAAGGAGGAAAGTAGATGGTGTGAGCTGCAGCCACCAGGACCATTGGCCTTTGGAGCACTCATTCAGATAGCAGCAATGCCAGCATTATGAGACTGCAATGAGCAGGGCTGGGTTCAGGTAAAAAGAATGAATTAAGGGAAGCTTGTCTTGGAGGCCCTTCTATTCATTCAACATTCATTCATTCAACAACAATTTACTGAGCACTACTATTTGACAGACATGTTATAAGGTATTGAGAGATCCCAAAGATTATTAAGATTCAGGGGAAGCAGATGTGGCCCAAGCAGTTGAACTCCCGCCTAACAGGTTTGGTTCCCGGTGCCTCCTAGAGAAGACAAGCAAGACAGCAAGCTGACAGGACGGGCTGGCACAGCAAGTTGATATAACAAGATGATGCAATGAGAGACATAAGGAGGAAAACATAATTAGAGACACAACAAAGCAGGGAGCAGAGGTGGCCCAAATGATCAAGTGCCTCCCTCCCACATGTAAGGTCCTGGATTCGGTTCCCAGTGCCTCCTTTAAAAAAAAGAAGATGAACAAACACAGCAAGTGCAAACAACAAGGGGGTAGGGAGAAATAAATAAATGGAAAAAAAAAAGATTAGTCCTTTTGATGACCTCGCAACCCAGTGGGGGAGCGAGGCCAATTTGATAAGTATAATTTCTCCAAAGAAGATATACAAATGGCCAATAAGCACATGCAAAGAAGCTCAACAAATCAATAAGAAAAAATACATAAAATAGATAAGTGAACAAAATGAATTAAAAGACATTTCTCAGGTGAAGAAACATATGTAGCCAATAAATATATGAAGAGATGTTCAATATCATTAGCAAAAAATCAGAGAAATAAGAATCAAGACCCCAGTGAGATACCATTTTGTCCCTATAGGACTGGCAAAAATATAAAACAAAGGCTAAGCTTCCAAACAATAGGGGACTAACATCCAGCTTGGCTGAAGGATAGAATGCATATTACATAATAACTTTATAAAGGCAGTTTGAAACTAACCCATGGAGAGTATTAAATGCTAGTCTAAGTAGTTTAATTCCAGGGACTGGAGACTGTAAGGTCACCTCTGGCTACTCAGATCCTTTCACTGAAATGAAAACTACTTTTCCCTGGGTTAGTGATCTGTGACTCAGTTCCCCACTGCAACTTGGCTGTATTTTTCACAAACAACAGGTGACGTGTTATTCCACAGAATGTGAAAGCATGAGAGAAAATTTCCCCTTTTTTATATAACTTTTGGTTTGGCATGCAACTTTCAATACTTTAACCCAAAGGGATGAAGAATATGGGGATTTCAGATATTTTGGCAAGCTGGTGGGAGAACTTTTTATTCTTTGTTTCAATGAAACAGATAACTTTATTGACTAAATGAATCTTTTTGACTCTCTCTCAAGTGCCTGTAAAGTCCCATTGGAAATAATGGGTTATAATTCATCATTTTAGATATTAAAAAATGTGTTTGAGGACTCAAATTACAGGAAGAGTAGCTGTGGCTAACAATATTCCATATGAATAACAATAATGTCATCTTACATTACAATATAGTTATGCTCTTTCAATACACTTTTATATAAATTTTTGTATTCACAACAATTCTATGACTCAGGGTAAGTATTATTATTCACATTGGATCAGTGAAAAAACTGACACAAAGATTAACTAACTTCCCCAAAGCTGGGTGGCTTCTTAATGATAAAGCTGGAACTGAAACTCAGCTGTCCTAATTCAGAGGCCTATATCTATTTTTTTTTCTCTCTCTCTCTTTCCCTTCTTCCTCCCTCCCTTCTTTCTCTTTTTCCTTTCTTTCCAAAATTTTAATTTTTAACAACCTTTTAAAGTACATGTTTATTGAAAATTTTTAAAAGCATAAAGCAAAAAAATTAAAATCACCCACAATCCCACCATTCATGAACTATTAAAATATTAGTGTATACATTTTGAATCTTTTCTATATATATATGTATTTTAGAACAGAGATCACACAATTTTTTTTTATTTTTTATTTTTTGTGGTACCGGGGGCTGGGGATTGAATCTGGGACCTCCCATGTGGGAAGGTCCATAACATGAGCCACATCTGCTCCCCTACAATACAGCTTTTGTTCCGTGCTTTTCCACTTAACAATGCAATGTAAATATTTCCCCATTTATTAAATATTTTTCAAAAGCACAAGTTTATTCACATAGTATTGCAGTATATGAATATATTATTTATTTAATTAATCCCTTATGTTGTAGATCATTTTCACTACTTCTCCATTAAGAATATAGCACTGTATACGCACATAATATTTGTGTACATCTCTAACTCTTTTTATAATGATGAATTATTTGAAGTAGAATTTCTGGGGCAATTTTTTTGTCTTTTAAAACGTATTGTCAGGTTATCATTCAGCAAAACACTACCAATTGCCATATATGTAGGAGATACCCATTTCCATGAATCTTTACCAATATTATGTACTGCCATAAATATGCTGATTAAATAAGTGAAAGTAATATTCATTCATTTATTCATTCAATAAATATTAGTGAGCAACTACTATGTGCCAGGCACAGGGTTAAGTGCTAAATTCAATCCCTCCCTTCAAGGAATCACAGACTAATGGGACTTAGGGTCAAGTAAATGGGCATTATATTTTATATCTCTATACTCACACAGTACTGTGGGAGCACCCAGAAAAGATATTGACCTTTTTCTTGGGGGATCATGGAAGGCTTCCTGAGAGAAGTATGTCTGAGTTGAGACTTGAAGGGTGATAAAAAGGTAGCAGATGAAGGGGTGGGAAAGAGGTTTTAGGGAAAAGGCACACACAAAATGAAGAGTGAATATGGTGTATGGGTTCAGATGCCTTAAAGTGAATAAAGCCTAACTTGGCTTACGCCATAAGACAATTTCTTGTTCTACATAAGAAGCAGGTCTTATGTTATATGGGCCTGAGGCAGAGTACACAAAGATTTAGCTCCCCTTCTCTGAGTTCTTCCCACTCTTCCCTTTTCCTTGTGTTCTGATCCACCCTCAACAAAAATAAAGATTCTGTTTTCTCCATGTGGCTCTCTTTAGGAATAAACAAACCTTTCCCTGTTTAAACCAAGGAGACTTCCTCTCAGGTCTTATTGGCCAGGATTGGGTCATATGCTCCTTCCCAATAAAATTATTACTAAAGAGGAATAGGATTTCCATGTTTGGTTTGGACTAATAACTTGGGGAGTTAGGATGTCAACACAATATCCACTGCACAAGGAACTGCAAAGAGTTAAATATGGCTACAGCACATACAGAATGAGGTAGTGAGTGGCAAGAGACTCGGGTGCTGGAAGCTAAAGGAAAAAGGAATTTCATGAAGTAGAGTGGTGAAAGGTGTCAAATGGTATAAAGAGGTCAAGGGACAGGAAGTTGTCAAAATGCCCACTGTAATTATTGTCAGGAGATTAGTGGATGCCCAGGAGACCAGTTTTAGTCATGATTGTTGAAGGTAGATTTTAGAGGTTTGGAGACAAAAGGAGACATGTGGATGGAAAGATCACAAGCATAGATACTCTTGCAAGAAGTTAGGTGATAAACAGGAGGAGAGACAAATTAGTGACAACAGGGGCGGGACAGAGCGTCAAGGGAGAGCCTTTCTAGATGTGAGAGGCTGGAATATCCATAAATGTCAAGGGGAAAGTGCCAGGAGAGAGGAAAGGTAGAGGATACAGGGAAGAAAAATGGATAATCATTTCCCCGAGGAAGGTGAAAGAGCTGGCCATCTTTTGAGAGCGCGAGGAGAGCTCAGAGGAGATAGAAAGTTCTGAGAGACCTTCTATGGAAGGGAGCTTAGATAGTGGGTGGCCAGTATGGAGGTCCCAGGTGAGGTTGGGTGTGAATTTGGAGCAGCATTTACGCATCAGATTGAGTGATTCCTCCTTAAGAGCACTTGGTAGGCAGGGTGTTGACTTGGAGGTGGGAGTTGTTTGAACTGATCCCGGGTAAGGGTTTTACGAGGCATGGCAAAGAAAGAGAAGCTGCAGTGATAATAGAATCATAGGTCAGAGAGGAAAAAGAAGAGAAGGCAAAAGTGGGCTATTAAGAAGAGAGAAGGTTTAGGGGTAAAGGTGAATATCTCAGTAAGGTTGAAGTACCTGTGTAATGGTATAGCTGGATGGAAGTTACAGGCAGAGGTGTGATGGCTGAATTTTAGATTTCGGAATAGGAACAGTTCAGGTTGCCTAGAGTGTGACCGTGAAAGTAGATGAGTAAAAAGAGAAGCAGATTTAACAAAAAAATAGGATGAGCATTTTATACATTTTGAGGATATAAATTGAGCTTTATGTAGGGCAATTTGGCAAGCTTTAAAAAATAAAAATGAATACAACCCTTGGATCCAGCAATTCGGCTTGTATTTATTCCATAGATTTACTTCCATATCTGTGACATGATGCATGGTCAAAGTTACTCACTGCAGAATTACTTATAATAGTAAAAGACTGGAAACAACCCAACTATGCAGCAATAGGGATCTAGTTAAAAAGACTGAGGCATCTCCATATGTATTGATGTGGATAGGTATTCAACATATAGTCTTAAGTAATCAAAGTAAAGAATAAACCATGTTATAGAATACTCCATTAGTTTAAAAAGGTAGTATTAGGGAGAATGGCAGAATCTCTCTCTCTCTCTCTCTCTCTCTCTCTCTCTCTCACACACACACACACATACACACAGACACACACACAAATACATAAAGGATCTCTGGAAGTTTATATAAGCCGATTACAATAGTTGTCTCCAGAGCAGAGAACAGGGTGGCTTGGGGAGAGTGAATATATCTCTCTCTCCCTTCTCTGTCCTCTCTAGGCTCTTCTCTCTGTATGTTTAGCTCCATCCTTAGCATAGAAAAGGAACTGTTTTTTTTCATATGACTCTTTAGGAATAAGAAAACCTTTTTCTGTCATCCCCAAGGAGAATATTGAGGATATGTCTTCCTTTGGTTTGAAGTTTGTTTGTTTTTTTTTAATCCTGAGTGAGGAGAAGGAGAGTGGTTTTGTGGAGATGGAGAATGGTCTCTCAGATCACTCTTTGCCTGCCTGCCCCCTTTGCCTGCCTGCCTAGTGGGCCCTAGAGTTTAGGAAGACAAGGTCCAAGAGGGAGAAATAATGAGGAACTAAGTATCTGGATCAAAGCGCTAGTTGAGTTGCTCCCAGCTATGCAGTCTCTATGAGTAATGAGAATGGGAAGAATACTATTCTTACCTTTCAGTAATTGTTCTCAGAAGCCAAAACAATCATGAAATGCTTTATAATGGCAAAAGAACATTTAAATAATAAGGTATTTATTCAGCAAACCTTTATTAAGCATTTACTATGTCCCTGGCACTAGGTTAAAAATGGTAATCACTTTAGTAATTTATTAATAATTTTTCTTTCTGCTTGTAAATGTGTGTTTATCATTGTTAATTTCCATGGTTGTTTCTTGCTAAAAATCAGTTACCCTTCTGTGACCCTGTATTAGTCAGCCAAAGGGGTGCTGATGCAAAGTACCAGAAATCTGTTGCTTCTATAAAGGATATTTATTTGGGGTAAAAGCTTACAGTTAGAAGGCCCTGAAGGGTCCAACCCAAGGCTGCTTTCTCACCAAAGTCAGCTACCACATGTTGAAGCAAGGTGGTGGGCAATCTTTGCTGGTCTCACTTTCCTTCTTCCTCCTAAGGCTTCATGGGCCCAGCTTCTTCCCATCTCAGCTGTAGGCTGGCATATTGCTTGTCTCTCAGGGCTTCCTGTATCAGTTTGGCAGAGGCCTCGTTTCTTCCTAGGCTTTCTCATCTGCTCAGCTGCAAACTATCAGGCGAATGTCAGCTCTCCTCCTGTGATTCCAGGATCAAAACTGACAAAGTTCTCTCCTCTTCAGTGTGTCTTCTTGAGTGAGTGTCCATTTATATCAGCCCACCAAGGGGGCGAGAACTCAATCTGAAACATGTCCTACTGATGTGGTTGAATCAAAGCCCTAATCTTAACAGGTAATTTAATCAAGACATGTCAGCTGAATCTAATGCATTCAAAGGGTACATACCCAGAGGAATAATCTCTCTTTCTGGGATTCATAAATAATCTCAAACTGCCACAGACCCTAACCCATCCCACTGTCTCTACCTATTCCCCTGGGTCCTCACTCAAAACCAGGCAGTCTTTTGTTTATACTCATTTACTACAACAGGGGTTATCGGGAAACCCAGGGACTTGATTCAGCCTCCAGACAGGTTTTGTTTACTCATAGAGTATGCTTTAATAGTTTTGAAATAGTTGACAACATTAAAAAGGAGTAGTTGTAGGTTTGTAAAAAAAAAAAAAATCATGCAGAAGGTTGAGTTCCCATATACCTGCCCCTCCCCCTTCGATTTTCCATATTGTTAACATTTAAAGTCCAAACTTTTGACTTGTCTAGAAAAATCAGATGATCTTCCATCGATGGAACTCGGGACAGCCATTAGCTGGAGCCAAGCAGGGTTGTCCTCTTTGATTAGGCTGCATGCCTTCTCCTTTGACACCATTCTCTCACCATGCCATTTACATTTCTGCCTGGCCCTGGATGGTAGAGTTTTCCACACCTTCTAGAACAATGACTGGGAAGTGCTCGGTGATGACTGTTAACTACTTTCTTGGCTTACAAGTGAGGGTGAAAACAGACAGGGGCTTTCCTATTCCTGTCAGCACAGCCAGGTCTCTATTCATGGATCATGTCCAGTTTTGAGAGCTACAGCTGAAAAAAGAGGCAGGGAACATGGCCAGGGCACACAAAAGAGAGCATGATTAAAGAGTTAGAAAACAGAACCTATGAGGCAAGTTTTAAGGCACTGAAGTTTTTCCTGGAAAAAAAGAGAAAGGAGCATGACTCAATCATTATCTTCAAGGGTGAGGGGTAATTTTAAGGAAGTGATGCCCGGCTGTTCTCCGTCCAAAAATCACCAGAGGAAATGTGTTTATCATATGGCAGGAAGAACGCAGCTGAGCAATGGGGAAGATGGTTTTTGTTGTTGTTTGTTTTTTGTTATTTAACTTTTTTAAGAACTTACGATGATAGAAGCTTCTATCTGCCTCGGGCCAGCATGAGGGTCAGGGTAGACTTTTCTAGGTGAAATTCAGAAAATAAACTGGATGACCCCTAGAATTCTTCCCTAACTTTAATTCTTAATGTCGTCCTCTACCATATTCTCTGTTATTTCCCTAGATGTATCAGAAGAAAGTTAGAAAAAGATTTCCTGAATAAAGAGGGCATGACTCACTTCAAATTATCTTTAGCAGCATCTATCCTTGATATTAACACAATAAACAATGTGTGCATACTCTTCCTAAATATAAAATTAGAACGCATTCAGGAAAGTAGTTAAGATCTGTTTCACCAGTCAGATTGCTATGGGAATATTTTGCTCAACAGACTTGAGGAAAATAGTTTAGGGGACTTACTTAATCAAGTATAGTGCTTATGAGGATTAATTTTTTTCTTTAAATTATCTGCTCTTAGCTGTTTTTACCTTGTGTTAAAGATGGTGGCAAGTTTCCAAGTATCTGTCTATTTTTTAATTTTTACAAAAGGTGTGAGTCAAAGCAGAGGATTTGGAGGAATTTCTCAGGATGGCAAAACCACTAGACAGTTTCTGTTACACTAGAATAAAAAGCAGACTCTAGTTGACAAACAGTTATGAGACATTTAACCCTTCAAAATAACAATAGTCTCCATTTGTTGTGGGCCTATTGAGTGCCAAGTGATTTTTGTATCATTTAATCTCCGTAATAATGCTGTGAGGTAGGTGTCAATATCTTCATTTGACAGATGTGAACACAGATGCAGAGATGAGTTACTTGCCCAGCAAGTGGTCACATAGCACAGCAAGATTCAAATCCAGGTCTGGTTGATTCTAAAACCCAAGTTGTTTTCACACCTGCTCCTGGTTGTTGGATCTGCTTTGTCAGGTTGCACTAATCCTCTGGCATAGGATCATGCAATTTAAGGGGTCATTTAGGTCAGTCTCCTGATGTCATTCTTTTGCTTACTAAAAGAGTTCATTAGCTCTCCATGGTAAATAAAGATAATGATTGACAGGAAATCATAATTAAACAGCCTCATCCAATTCTGCAGTTCCATTTCCCACCCTCTCCATGCAATCATCTGTTGAGCTCTTTTGGCCTGCAACTTTAAATCCTCAGAATTATGGCTTCTTAATTTCCACGAGTAAGCATAGCCCCTTCTCAGGATTCTTTAAGTAATCATAGCTCTAAGTGTTCCTTATGTAGTGGTCTGTGGGTTTTCTTCTGTTGGTTAAAAATCTATGGTCTATGGTCTATGGTCCTCACCATAGATCTACTGAATCAAAATCTACAGGGGTAAATCTATCATTTTTAACAAGTACCCTAGGTAATTTTTAAAAACTTTTCATTTTGAAATACTTTCAAACTTATAGGATAGTTACAAAAATTATACAAACCCCGTACAAAGAACACCAACATACCCCTAACCCCCCACCCCGTGCCAGATATCCAGATCTACCATTTTTAACCACATTGTGCTACATTTGCCATATCATTCTTTCTATCTATCCATTTTCCTTGAAAACTTACTTAATACTTCATGTTCCTTGAAAACAATACTGCCATGTACATTTCCTAAGAACAAGGATATTCACTTATATAATCACCTTGAAGTGCAATTACCAAGTTTAAGAAATTCAACCTTGATATCAAACTTTCAGTCTATATAACAAATTTTTTATCTGTACCAAAATGTCCCTTTGAGCCTTTTTTCTCCCTTGCTAGATCCATCCAGGATCATGTATTGCATTTAATTGTCATTGTCTCTAGTTGCTCTTTCTTCTTCTTTTAATATTGTGGGAACAAATATATAACATAAACTTTCCCATTTCAACCACTCCAAGCATACCAATTAATGGGATTAATCACTTTTACCATATTGAGAACCCTCACCACCTTCCATTACTAAAAATATGTCATCTCCTTAAAGAGAAACCCTACACCCATTATGCATTAACTCCCCATCCCTACTCCCCTCACACCTTGCCCTGGCCCTGATAACCTGTTCTCTAATTTCTGTCTCTGTGTGCTTGCATATGCTCTGATATTTCATTATAGTTACCACAGGATTAAAATTTAACATCCTAAATCTATAACAATCTCATTTGCTTTGATACCAATTTGACTTCAATAATATATACAAACTATGTTCCTATACCCCTTCATCTCTGGACCTTTATATAGCTTCTGTCACAAATTACATGTTTGTACATTATGATTTAATCATTACATTTGATACATTTGTCTTTAGATTCTGTAGCAAGTAAAAAGTGGAATTACAAACCAAAAATACAATAGCACTTGCATTTACATTTTACCCTTGTTAGTTCCCTCATTGGAGATCTTTATTTCTTCATGTGGCTTCGATCTATTGTCTGTTGTCCTTTACTTTCAACCTGCAGAACTCTCTTTAGCATCTTTTGTAGGGCTGGTCTAGTGGCGATAACTCCCTCAGCTTTTGTTTATCTGGGAATGTCTTTGTCTCTCCCTCATTTGTGATGGATATGGAATTCTTGGTTGGCAATTTTTTGCTTTCAGCACTTTGAATATTTCATCCCATTGCCTTCTTACCACCATAGTTTCCAATAAGAAATTGGCACAATTGTATTGAGGCTCCCTTGTATGTGACACATTGCTTCTCTCTTGCAGCTTTCAGAATTCTCTATTTTTTTGCATTTGGCAGATTGATTACAATATGCTGAGCATGGGTCTATTTGGGTTTATCCTGTTTGAAGTTTGTTTAGTGTTCTGGATATGTATATTCATGTCTTTTCTTAAATTGGGGAAGTTTGCAGCCACTATTTCTTTGAATATTCTCTCTGCCCTTTTATTTCTTCTACTAGGACTTCAATACTGCATATATCAGTATGCTTGATGGTGTCCCACAGGCTCCTCAGGCTTTGTTCACTTTTCTTCATCCCTTCTTTCTGTTCTTCAGACTGAGTGATTTCAATAGTCTTATCGTCAAGCTCTGTGATTCTTTCTCTCTCCAGCTCCAATCTGTATTGAACCCTTCTAGGGAATTTTGTTAAACATTATTTTATACATTTAATAATTGAAAATTGTAACAGTTTGGTATTATCACTGAATTCCAAAAAGAAATATTGGATTATGTTGTAAACTGGTCTTTTCCTCTGGATGTATTAGAGTGTATTGGATTCAGAGGTTTTACTTTTACTTGATTAAATCATGATTAAGGCTTTGATTGGGCTACATCAGGTGGGCTGGGACTCACAGAGAACCCGCACTGCAGAGAAGGAGGTTTGGAGTTTTTGAGCTGGAGCCCAGGGAAGTAAGCACACAGAGGAGCTTGGTCATGAGGAAGGAGAGAAGGCCCAAGGAAAAGAGACGTGCCATCTGCCTGATAGTCTACAGCTGGCCTTGTAGAGAGAACAAAGCAGCTGAGCCTGGAGAGAATTGAGCCCCAGGGAGAGAGACAAAGCCTAGAGAGCCTGACCATGGAGACTTAAGAGGAAGAGGAAGGCTGAATGTTGGCAGCCATCCATCGTGCTCCAACATGAGGCAATAGACTGGTGAGGGAAGTAACTTACACTTTATGGCCTGGTAACTGTAAGCTTCTACCCCAAATAAATACCCCTTATAGGGGCCGGCTCGATAGCCCAGTGGATAAGGCGCCGGCATACCACATGGGAGGCCCCAGGTTCGCTTCCCGGGGACCCCTCCTAGCGGGCAGACTGCCTTGAGAATGGCAAGCCGCCATGGGCAGGCCAGAGCCACCGTGGGCAGGGCAAGAAGCTGCCACGGACATGGCAAGAGCTGCCACGGGCAGGGCAGGTCGCCAGCGGATGGAGCGCAGCCAGCCACCCGCGAACTGAAAGCCGGCCGTGAACGGACGCAGAGACCGCCCACAAGCGGGGAAAGCCGTGCCTGCACAGTGACCACTCTCGGCGCGTCGCCGCAGCGGGGGGAAGGGGAGATATGTAATAAAAATAAATAAATAAATCTTACAAAAAAAAATACCCCTTATAAAAACCAACCAATTTCTGGTATTTTGCCTCAGCACCTCCTTGGCTGACAAATACAAAAATATAAACAATAATTTAAAAATTAAGAAGAAAACACAGTTGAATAAAAACATACATTTCTCAATTAAATGTATGGGATACATATACTTTTTTTTGAATCATACAGTATTTGCCCTTTTGCGTCTGGTTTTCTTTGCTCTTTAGGGAATTTTTAATTGCTGTTACTGTGGTCTTCAGACCTGTTGGTTCCTATTCATAATTTCCATCTCTCCATTGATAGTCTCTTTATGTTCATATATCATTTTACTTGTTCCCTTCAATTCTTTGTCTATGTTTTCCTTTAGCTCTTTGAGCATATTTAGGACCATTTTTAAAAATTCTTTTTCTGGGAACCAGCTGTAGCTCAATTGGTAGGGCTCCAGTTTACCACATGGGAGGACCCAGGTTTGGTTCCCGGGGCCTCCTCGAGCAGGCAGACCGCCTCGAGAAGGCAAGCCACCGCGTGGTGAGCTGACTCGGTGGGATGCCGCAGCAGGGAGAGACAAGCAGACACAGAAGAATGCAAAAAAGCAATAAACACAACAAAAACAAGCAGCAAGGGGGGGATATATAATAAATAAAAATAAATCTTTAAAAAAAATTCTTTTTCTGGTACATGCCAGGTCTGGTCCTCCTCATTGAAGCTTTCTAATACTTCTCCTTTGCCTGGGCCATCATTTCCTATTTCTTTGTATGTTTTGTGACCTTTTATTGAAACCTGGACATTTTGATATATTAATGTGTTATTGTTGGAATTTAGGCTCTGAGGCTTCTGTTCCTTAAGCTTGACCTAGCTTGTAGTATTATGACAGAGCTTTCCTTAATAGCCAAGGAGTTAACAAAAATTAAAAAACAAAGGGGAGAGATGTGGATCAAGCGGTTCAGCACCTGCTTCCCACATGGGAGGTCCTTGGTTCAGTTCCTGGTGCCTCCTAAAATAAACAAACAAACAACAAGCAAAAAAAACAAAACCCAAGAAAACCAACTTAGGAGCCCAATGTGGCTCAGTGGTTGAGCACCGGCTTCCCACACATGAAGTCCTGGGTTCAATCACTGGCCCCCAGTAACTCAAAAAACAAACAGCAACAACAAAAAAGGGAAAGAAACACCTTTCCCAATCTTTGCAGATTGACCTGTGTGGGTGCTCTCCTTGAAGGCTTATCCACAAAATCAGTTTAGAGAATAGCTCCAGGCTAAAGTATAGCCGCCCCCCCCCCCATCATCCTTTCCACACATGTGTTGGGCATGCACACTCGGCCCTAGGAATTCCCCCATTAACATGGTTCCAAATGTCCCTTCTTCCCTAGGAAAGTTTCCTCACTGGTGAGGGCTAGGGGAAGGTCAGCTAGGTTGTGAGGAGATCCAACTGATTTTAATTAGCCTTTTCCTTGATCTGGCATTCATGCTGTTATTGTAGTCCTTTAAATGTTTTCTGGAGCTTTTAGAAAGATGATTCTACCAGTTCTTGTTGATTGTTCCTTTGTGGGGAGATGGAGCCCTGAAGCATCTCAGTCTGTCTTCTTGAACAGGGTGGGGCCACAGGTCATTTTTATACACCTTAAAATTTGAGAACTACTGCCCCTAATGCAGTGATTCTTAACCTTGGATGCACATTGGAATCACCTAAGCAACTTAACTTATGCTTGGATTCTGATTTAATTGCCTGGGCATCATAGTTTTAAGTTTCCCAGGGGATTCCATTTACAGCCAAGACTGAGAAACACTGTTCCAGATCTGGAGCACTGATTCTCAAACATTAATTTGAGCATCAGAATCACCTGGAGAACTTGGTAATGCCGAGCTTGCTGAGCCCCAGCCCCCAGAGTTTCTGATTCAGGAGGTAGAAATTGCATTACTAACAGTTGCCGGTGATGCCGATATTGATTTTGTAGGAACCACACTTTGATAACCACTGGTTTAGAGATTCTTGAATCTTAGTGTCACCACTGCCATATTTTAAGTAAGTGAGGAAAAATCTTTTTGCCGCTTGGTAAGCTTCAGGGACACCTTGTATCCTCCAGTCTTAATTTAAATAATTTTGTATATATTAGATTCACTGCAGACTAGATCTTTACAGTTGTAAAAAAAAAAAAAAAGAACTTTAAGCCCATCTTCCCCAGAGGTGATTTAGCTATTCAGGGGAGTGAAGGCAATCAGGACATCTCCACTCCAACTCCCTACTCAGGCAGTTGCTCCTTCTAGAATTGGCACTAGCAACGTCCATCCCCTCAAATAACAGTGGTTTCTGAGGCTAAGGATCTAAGCTAAGGGAGAGTTGATGTGCCCGTGTGATTAATTCCATGATCAGTGAATAAGTCATTGGTTTTCAAGCAAACCTTCAGAGTCTACAACCTCCCAGAGTTGATGGAAAACAGCATTCTTCCTTTAGTTCTTTTATGCTGTTAGTTAACTCTAGGGAGAGACTGTGGTAGAACTGCTGGGTTTGGCAAAAACTGCCAACCCCAATTCCCACAGTGGTGGTTATGCCTAGGATAGCTAAGAGAGATATGAAGAGAGGCACTGCCCTAGACATAAACTCACAAAGACAGGATAGGCAACAACAAGACAAGTATATGGCAAGCAAAACAAAGGCAGTACTTTAGAGAGCCATTCCTTCATTTTCTAGGCACATTCATTAACTGCTTAGAAAATGAATTAAGTTTAACAGGACTTTTAGCATGTTCATTATCCCTCTGCATATGATCTAGAATAGAAGAGATATTATTATATTAGCAGGTATATAGGTACAGCACTTAATACCATTCAATGCACAAATTCCGCTTTGAGCTGCAGTTAATAGATCTAAGCTCCAGGTATGCAATACCATACATGTTGTCTCTCTGGGGGAGCAGGCCATAATGCCAATTGTGTTTGTGTTTGTTTAAGTTCTACTCACATTACTCTGGTAATTATTGCTCCACTTGGTTTATCCTTCACACAGCCAGCATGCTGCAGCACTTGAGCACTGTTGATCCTAGAGAGAGGCTCCAGTGTTTCACTGGCCTGGCACTTAGCGCCCTCCAGCACTATGAAACAGAGGTAGTCTGAAGCAATGTCCATTGTAAATCTAGCCATATCGAGCCATTGCTGGCTGTTGCAGGAGTCCAAAACTGCAAGGAGCATCTACTTCAGGAGCATGTCCAGATGTGGTAGATACCTTTATTGTTTTAGGGGTCATAGTGACTGACCTAGCAATAACTCAAAAGGAGAGGAACCACACAGGGTATTGGGGGCCTCGTTTGAATGCACAAGAGAGTCTGACAATATTGAAGTCTATCTTTTAAAATTTTTATATACTTTCTAAATACTTCTAATGCAGTGTATAACATATCAAATGAACTTAACTATTTTAGTACTTTACTGTTTACTTCTACACCTTTACCATGATTATGTTAATTAACAGGTATTTTACTTTAGTGGTACAGGAAAAACTACTTTCTCTATTATTTTATGAAAACCTAAGCTTCCCAATGTAATCAAGGTTATCTTTCCCCTACCACCACCTTAACATGCAGATTAAGGTGGCCTCTAACAGGTTTTTCTGTTATGAAGCTACTTCTTATCATCAATTAGCTTAGGTTTCTAATTAATAATGGCTTCTTGGAATTAGCCATTTAAGTACTTTAGTTTACACAATGTTTTTGCAAACTCCTCATAATTAACCTTAACCACATAGACCAGATACTTTACATTTAAATAAGCTTATTAAGTTACAATTAGAAACCAATGAAATTTACTTTTATCCATTTAAAAGTCTTATCTTACATTCCTCATTCTGTTATGTTAAGACTAGTCATTTCACTTTAGGACAGATCTACCTCTCCTTCTTTAACTTTAATTTCATTAAACACAAACTTACAACTTTCATCATCTTAAAGATTTAATACATATAATGTTAATTTATTTTATGAGTATCCTGTAAATCTGGAGAGATTACATCCAAGCTAAATAAAATTGAAACGATTATAGTTTATGCAAGGAATATTCCTTTTCTTTCTTCCTTCACAGGAGGCTAAATATCTTTTCTTTAATAAAATTCTAAAATTGTGAATAACTTCAGAAGCATACTGAATGCTAGGTTCTGGAATAATTATAATAGTTTAATTTGTTTAAATCATAATTTAGAAAAGATTTTCCATAGCTTTCAAGGGCTTTTCCTTTACTTACTGAAATTTGGTAATAGAATTATTAGCCACCCTTGTTTTAAGGCTATTAAAAGGTTTAAATTGGGGAATTAAGGACAAACTATGATTCCTAATTGCCAGGCCTAAAAGTTAGAGTTTTAATCTGTCACACCTAGGCCTTCCCTTATAGCTCTTGCAAAGAGAAGGCTCTGGGGGCTGAGTAGGTCAAAGAGCTTAGGAAAAACTTTTCCCCTTTCCAAGTAGTTTCTATATTCAGATTTCTATATGACCTCTTCATCCTGCTTAGCCTAATTTGGGCTTCAGGAATATTCATTCACATATATAAGCACATATTTAATTTTTAACAATTTTAATAGAGCTCTTTTAAGGATTTTTGCTTGTTAATTTGATATTACCATCCCAATATATAAAAGTATATGCTGAACAAATAGACACAAATAGAGAGTTAGATACAAACACACAGTTCACTAATGTTATTTCTAATTTTCATTTTCTTACAAAATAAGTTTAACTGTAAAATATCATTATGTTCTAAAGTTCTCTTTGAAGGCAGTTTCTGATTAGTCTAATCTGCACTGTGACCATGCAGTTTTGCACAAGGATTTCATTCTTTTTAGTCATTGGTTTATAACCAAATTGTTCCCAATGCTTTAATTATTTTTTTATTTTTGGGGGTTTTTTGCTTTTTATTCTTTTTTGTCTTTCTTTTTTTTTTGTCTTTGTTTTAAATTTTCTCATTGTCTTATTTTTTGTTATTTCTTTTTTTCCCAATGCTTTAAAATACAAACTCCATCATTTACCTTTACTTCAAAGCTCTGCTTATTTCCCATTTTGACTTTAACAGACCTTGGATGAATAACACTAATTCCAGTATAAATGCACTGAAGTCATTGAAGTCTCAAGGAAAAGTGTTTTTTTTTTTCCTTTCTTCTTATGACCTGCTGCTGTCAGAATTCTTGACACTCAAGGTGGGAGGTCCCACACTCCCCAGTCCTCAGAGATAACAGGACTCTGGAATCTGCTGGAAGAGTAGATGTCCAAACCCAAGGGCTGAAGACTCCACAAGGCAGCAATTTCCTCAAAGTTCGTGGGGTCCCTCTGGACTCTTTCCCAGAGCAGGTAAATGGGAGTCTACACTTGGATAATCATGAGAGAAAGCAGGGTATTAATGCCAGTGGAAAGATGGAGGAAAAGGCTGTCTCAAATTTGCCTTTCTACAAGACATGGGGAGCAGAAGTTTCCATGGATTCAAACAGGTGAGAGTAGAGTGGTTACCCTTACAAAGGTAAGCAAGTACATCCAAGGGTGAAGCCAGTCTTGAAATAACCTTAAGCAAAGGCAAACCTAGTTTAGAATTACCAGCACAATAGTAGGCCTAGGGGAGAAGTTAGTCTTAAAATTACCATAATCAAAGGTAAGGTGAGTTTATAATTACCACTACTATAGCAAGCATATGCAAGGATGAGGCTAGACCTGAAGTAACCATAAACAATGGTAAATTAGTCTAAGATTACTATCACAATAGTAGGTCTAAGCTAAATCCACCCAGTTATAGCAATATCAGATATTATCCTTCTGCTGTTTTATAATAAAGCCATCTATATAATGATCTTAACTCTAAATTACAGTTTCTAGTAAGTTTTCACTTTAAAGCAAATTGGGCACTTTTGTTTATTAACTAAGCAACTAAAACCATTTTATTAGTAACATTAATGTTGCTAAGTTTTCCTGCTTTTCCAGTAGCTGAACTAATTTCATGTGATTTATTTTATACATCAAGTCCAATTGCAAGATAGAATTGAAATTTAAAGACTCGTTTTTAGGTTATCTTTTACTGTTATTCAATTTGTAACAGGTGAACCCCAAATCTGATTTATGAGTTCCTAGGCACAAGCAGACTGACAAAGTTAAAGTAAGCACATATTAGAACAAAAATGAAAATTTTACACATTTATGATAGGGAAAGACCTGATGGAAGCCATTCTCCAGGAATTTTTTAATCTTAATTGATGGCATTTGAGGAGGTTCCTTATTCTACAGGGGAGAGGTTTAGTAAACGGCCTAGTTCTTGATTCCCAATTCACTCCCCTTATTAGACACAACCAAGGCTAGAGAGGTAAAGAGTGACAGGCTAGGGCCAAAAAAGTGGCTCCCATGTTAATTAAGAAATTAATGATCTTACCTGCCACATCAAGGGTCACCTGAGGCTCCTTCTGGTTGATGGTTCATGAGTGGCTTCAGGGGCTCAGGGAGTGTTACTTGCCTCTCTGTCTCCTGGCTTGGCTTGCCAAATATGTTAGTGGAACACTCTGGGTTCTGGGCTTCTAGGTTCTTGGCTATGTCGCATAAAAGAATGTAAGGACATATCATAAGGTAAGCAAAGCAGTAAAGAGTTTATTAAGAAAAAGGAAAAGAAAAATATTATGCAACTCCAGACATGGTTGTGGGTGTGCTGCAGGGTGAGATGCACCTGCTTTTGATTTTGAACTGAATATTAGGGGTACCAAAGAAATAATCCCCAAAGTGACCTTTGCCAAACACAGATATATTAAACAAGCATACAAATTGGCCTCTTATTTTCATGTGCACTTCACTTTTTTCACTCCAAATCTCTACACATTACAAGAAATAGAGAGTGGGGGCAATATGGATGGTTTCTTTTAATAATCTAGGAATTATATAATTTAAGAACAGTTATTTCTAGTAAGTCCTGTCATAAATTAAGTTGAGAAGCTGTGCTAAGGGGAGTGGATATAACTTAAGGTAAGGATCATTTCTTAAGGGTCCAATCCAAATTGTTTGGATTACATGCACGCATACTTTGAGAAAAAACTCCCATATCTGGAATGCAGCCACAATAGCACCTCAGTTGTTCAAATGCTATTTATTTAGAAAATTTAGTTATTTTTAGATCCTGAGCTGGGAATCTGGAAACAAATCTCAAAAGGCCTTGTAGTGACTAAAATATGTAGGTCCAGGCATTAAATGCCATCAATTTTACTTCCTAGGACAAATCCACATTACTTGAAATCCCTACATAATTTCCTAATAGGTCTGGATATTTGGTATCTGAATGTGTCAGACGATACATCCCTTCTTCCATTCCTGCTTGGTACCAGAAACCCAATTTTATTTAGGGAAGTCATGCACCCAGATAAAAACTACATTTCCCGGCTTCTCTTACAACTGTATGTGTGGCAATGAAATATATGCAGGATAGTTGTGTGGGACTGCTAGGAAGTATCCCACAAAGGTGGGGCCTAGCCCTCAGCCTCACTGGCCTCTAATCTGCTGATGAGAACTTGGGTATGGTGGCTCTGGGAGCCATCAAGAACTGTGAGGATAAGGACCTCGCCCTGAGGATGGTGCAAAAAGAGCTGGAAGAAACCTGATTCCCTAGGAAATTCAAGATGTACCATACCAGTCTTAGACTGCCTGTCTCTGGAATTCTTACAAATGAGACAGAAATAAGCTTTGTTTTGTTTAAGACACTGTTATTTTTGTTATAAATGTTATATGTAGCTAAATGTATCCTAATAAATATGCGTAGCTTAAATAAAAAGATGTACATTGTTAGGCTTCTGGGAAAGAAATGTCTGAGACCCTAAGAGGGAGACACCAAAAACCAAAACCAAAACTAAACAAAACAGAACAGGCTTTCAAGTAAATATTTTTAAAGCATAGTATTTTGGAGTCATTCCTATTCAGGCAAATTGTCCTATACCTCTTAGGTAGGGCCCAAGGACATCAGTAGGCTATAGAAAATTAAAATAACTTAAGTTATTAATGTTCACTTAGATCCATCAAGAAAATAAATTATGTTTGCTTTAAGAGATAGGGGAGTTCTTAGAGAGATTTTATTTCAAGATAGCGTAATTTTTGTATTTTTTTTTTTTTTTAACATTTTGTTCCTGAAAGAGAAAGCAAAAGGAGGAAGCTTCAGGTTTTTTTGGAAATTCTGTAATATGGAATAGCCTGCTTTTTCCAGGTTATAAAATAAATGAGCTGTCACTATACATGGCTTTGTGGGTTTGTACGTTGTGCTGATTTTATGTATGAACTATTTTCTTAAAATACCTTTACACTTCAGTATTGTTTAATTTTATTTTAGTCTGTATCCCAACTAGATTTTTTTCACCACAAAAGTAAAAATTAAAACAAAAGAAAACCACAAAATGATAGAGAACACACAATCTCAAATTTTATGAACCTTGGAGGCAATAAAATAAAGACGTTGTATCTTTCCTGCTCCCTTTATTTCCTGGAAAGTTTTTGCTCTTCTAGTCAAGTCATGTGAAATTCTTACATGAGCAATGCTTTAGACAGATGGGTGGAGAAAGACCCTGCTCTTCCTGGCAAGACTCAGAAGTAGGCCTAAAGGCAAAATGATCTTTAAACCAAACCCAGACAAGCGAGAAACCGATTATAAATGGGAAACCCATTGAGAACTTGAGAGCTATCTGACTCTCCAAATAGAGCTAAAGATGGTAAGCAGCATAAACAATAGGAGCAAAAGATTAAAGAACAAAAATCTTTTACATGAGTAAAATCCCTTAGCAGAACTCTCATTTATGCAAAGTAACAGGAACCTTCCTATCTAATACTTTACCTTCCTGGAGGTAGATGCTTGAGCTACATGTTCCCTTAGAATCCCAACTACCAGGATTCTTCAGATTTCTTATCAATTATTATAATCCCCGCCTCCAGCTCCCCAAAAGTTATCAGCTCCATGAAAGCAAAGACTGTCACAGTTATATCCCCATTATCTGTCTAGCACAGGGCCTGGCAAACAGTGGCTAGTCATTTGGATTTTGGCTGGATAGATGGATTAGAAGAATGAGAGAATAAATGAATGAGAAAAAAAAAATTTGGAGGAAGGTGTGATTAGGCACATAGCAAGGAAAATTTAACCAAAAAATTACCCTTAACTCCACTTCTTCCAACTTAACTTTGACTCCATGAAAGCAACAGGGTTTACTTGAGAAGAAAGAGAGGAGAAGATGTAAAAAGGAAACAGCGAAAGAAAATGTAGATGAGATGTAAAGGGAGCTATAGAGAAGGTTGATCAAACTGGTTCTCTAATATTCACCCCTTCACACCTCCCAGTTTTATACACCAGCTGTCCAACAGAGGCCGGACTTCACCCCCTAACAAAGTATACTCTGAATAGATTGTGTAAATTACATGATAATCGATAACATGCAAATTTCTGAAAACTCAGACCTTACAAAAGGCCCCAAGAAGGGACTTTCCTGGGTGGTGGTGCAAGGGCCAAGAATCACATCTGAGATCATGAATTGCATTTTCCACTTCACCTTTCCTCTGGCTCTTTAGTGCTCCGGTTGCTGAGCAATATCAAGCCCCGAGGCAGGACAAGAAAAGCAGGACAAGGAGGAAAAGAGGCCCAGGTAATCCGGAAACTGAGTAATACACCTATAAGAACATACAGTAAACCACAGCTTTATAATTCATTTCCTTAATAGGAACACAAGCTCAGCAAAAATACAGCCACAAAAAGAAGAATGATGCAACATGTGATAGACAATAGTGATGCTTGTCAGTGTTTCTGGTTCTTTTCTCCAGAGCACACAAGAAGACTGCTAAGTACACAGGAGGACTGCTAAGCATTCAGGAGGACTGTTTCCCAACTTTATCTCTTGAACCTAGATGTGGCCATATGATTTGCTTTGGTCAATAAAATGTGAGTGGAAGTGATGACAGTCACTTCCAGGTGAAGCATTTAAGAGCTAACACATGACTCCTCATGATTTTTTTTTTCTTCCTGCCACTATGATGGGCAGCATTTCAAATGATGGTGCTTTCTCCAGCCTGGGTCCTGAGGATGATGTAAAGCAGGGACCAAGAAACTACAGCCCGTGGACTAGTCACTTGTTTTTGTAAATTAAGTTTTATTGGAAGGCAATCACACCCATTTGCCTATGATTGCTCTCCAATTACAAAGAGAGAATTGAGTTATTGTAACAAAGACCAGATAGCCTAAAATCTTTACTAAAGTTTGCTGACCCTTGAGATAAAGCAGTTTCCCCATCCCTACTAATTTGGGAAGGATGTGTAGAATGAGGAGTAAGGTATGCCCTTGTTGTATTAAACCAACAAAAATTTGGGGCTTGTTACTCAAATATAACCTAGGATATCCTGACTGATACAAAATTTAAAAAACGCAATCACTCAATTTGTGTGTATATCATTAACAGAAACACGTTATTCAATAATGAGTGAAAACAGTTTTCACCGCGGCCTGGGAGGCGCAGGCCGGGCTGTCCCGCGTTCAAGATGGCGTCCCTAGGGAGGCCGCGGCGCCATGAGGCGGGGGCTTCTTCGGAGGGCTCCGGTGGGCGAAGCGGGCGGCGGAGGTCACTCATCGCGGCGCCCCCCAGCGGAACCGGCGGGTAAGGAGGCCGGAGACGGGGGTCATCTGGGACTGCGCGGGGTTCCGGGGCGCGGCTCGCAGGCCTGGGGTGCCGGAGGCCTGGGCGACAGCGAGGAGCCGCCTGGCCACGGGACGATGACGCTCCCGTGGGGTCTCGCCTGAGGAGGACGCGGCGGAGAACGGAGGGGCGAAAGGAGGAGGGACTTTCTTTCTGGGTCCCCTTCCAAAGTGCAGCCACCGTCACCAATCTCTACAAAGAAAGCTGAGGTACGCGCAGCGAAGTTTTGATGGAATTCAGATTGGCTATCAGCGTCGCGATGAGGATTTGTTTGTTGGCTTGAGTTAAAAAAAAAAAAAAAAAAAGCACAGAACTTTTACGTTGAGAAGATCAGCTTTCTGTGTGGAAAAGGTCCTCCACATAAAAGCTCTAAACCGCTCCCCAAACTGACTGTAGTGTCCCCTAACGTAACTGTAGAGACTGACATCTGTAGAGACTGATTTGCAGCCCTTCCGGGAAGCCATAGCTCTGCATGGTAAAACCTTTTAAACATTTCTTTGGAAAAAAGGGTGTGCTTGTGGGCCTATTTTCACGTTTAGAGTTAGGTTCAGATTTATTGTCGGGTTTTTGTCCATTATAGTGAATGCTTGCTCTAGAAATGATTAACATTTCTACTTAAGAACTTGGGCAATTTTGGACTGTCAACTAGCCCATCCTAAATATTACGTTTTTAAAGAAAGTTATTTTGAGCTTATTGGTGTTACGCTACAGAATCCCTCCGCAGCATTGATTAGACCTTACTGCTTTCTTTACTGTTTTCTTACTTATTTCTGAGTTAAAGAAGGTATTCTTGTGTATCAAAAATTTTGTTAACATTTATAATTGTTTGGAGAGCTTGGTCGGTGACCAGGCAAGTAAGAATTGGGTTGTTTCAAGGGAACTCCCTTGAGGCCTTAGTGATTGAATGTACTTGTTAAGGGTGAGCATTGATGACCTCTGTAGGTGTGCATAGTGGTAAGAAGTATCTTTATGCCTATTGCTTTGTGCCTATTGTCCCTTGAGTCTTTCTTGGTTTGGTAGTCAGGACTGTGCAGTCAATGGACAGGCCCATCATCACCTCCCCAGGCCAGACCTGTCATCAAAAGGCCTTCTCCACTAAGGGATTTGATAATGAACTGGAGAAGCGTGGGGAATGTAGTCAATTATAAGTCTTGTGTCATTTGCTACCCTGTAATACAGACTTCCAAAGAGGAGGATACTGGAAGCATTACCTTCTGTATGACAACTTTCAAACTAATGGAAACATTATAAAACAACAGTGAAGCAAGAGTTGATTGAAACTGAGATGAAAACATGGATCCAGCCACTGACTAACCAGATAGAAGCAATCAGTGAGTTAGGTCAGAGTCCTGTTAAAAAGTTGACCTTTGTGGGGCATAGTATAGGTCTTCCAAAACAAAATAACTCAGTTATCAAAGTTGTAGGGTATATACAAAGGACTTCTAGTTCCTTAAAGCTTTACTGCTTACAAAGGTTCTTACTCTCTGGCAAACCTTGATTCCTCTTAAAACCCCATGGAGTTGGAAATAGTGATTTTTTTTCTCCTGATTTGTGACAAATTGAGACAAACAAAAACCTTTCATTGCAAGAAATTCCATGATGTATGGATATAGTATTAAAGACTGCACACTGTTTCTAATAGAGTGAAACAATTATGCCATTACAACTTTTGAAACTTCTACAAAAAAGAAGTTGATCTGTTCCTATTAGATTACAGTTATGCCATAGCTTTCTCCTGTAAATTTGGAAAAACAATTATTGAAAGTGTATGTAATTCTCAGATTAATTTTAGTGCATGGCAGAATAGTTGTATCTCCTTAAGCATTCTGATTTTCTTCCTTTATCATCAAGTGTATTTATGACTCATTCCATAGTTAAAGTAGCATTTTTTTTGTATTATGCTATTATACTTTAGAAGATAGTTTTAAGAAATAAAAAACTCATGTTTGTTATAAAATCTTTAAAAAAGAGAGAGTTAGTGAAAACAATTAGCACAGTCTCTGGTGCAGAATAAGCAGTTTGGTAGTATTTTCCTTTTCTTGATCGAACATTCCCCCGTTTGAAAGAGAGATTTAGCACCAGTGTAATAAAAAATGGGGTATGTTTCAGATCCCTCAGAACACATTATCTGAAATTGGTGACTTTTCAACAGATTTTAAGGGAAAGATATTAATATGATAATTATTAAGAGGGTTAAAGGACAGTAGAGGAGGCTGAATGAAAGCAAGGGTGAGTCTGTTCAATACAGAGTTGAAACGTCAATTGGCACAACAAGAGGCATGTAATGAGAGGAGGCAAAGGGCAAAGGGTGGATGCCCTCTACATATGATTGCTTCTGTGATGCTAGAGCCTGGCTGCAGGTTTGAAGCAGAGATGAAAAAATTGAACTGGACTCAATTGGCTTCAGTAATAGAAGTGATTTAAAGTTTTGAACAATAAAAAGAAAGTTTTGGATTTTTTTTTTTTTTTTTTTTTGAGGTACCAAGGACCTGGGATTGAACCCAGGACCTTATATGTGGGAAGCCGGCACTCAACCACTGAGCCACATCAGCTCTCCTTAAGTTGATCTTTTCGTTTGTTTTGCTTGTTCTTTCTTTCTTTCTTTTTTTAGGAGGCACTGGGAACCGAACCCGGTACCTCCCATATGGGAAGTAGTTACTCAATTGTTTGAGCCATATCCTCTCCTTGGCTTTGTTTTGTTTTCAATTCTGGAAGAAAGAAAAGGGAATATTTGCTAAGTTTTTAATATTAATAATGAACTCTTTTATGATCTTATGTGCCAGATGCTGTTCTGAGTACTTAATACTTATTAACTCTTCTAATCCCCACAACAACCCTATGAGTTAGGGTACCATTGCTAATCCCATTTTACAGATAAAAGGGTAAAGCACAAAGAAATTAAATAGTTTGGCCAAAGCCAGCAGTTAGTAAGAGGTGGGGGTTATTTACACCCAGGCATTCTGGGTCCATTGTTCAGGCTCTTAACCATTTTTCTATATTGAATATCCAAAGACTTTTTTTACTATTGGACTTGGGACAGGGTATGAAGGCAAGGACTCATCACTAGGCTGCTGTGTTATCTAGGATATATTTGGCCCTGTGCATCAGAAAATCCAACTCAAACTGGCTTAAACAATGAGGAAATACATTATTTCATATAACAAAAGTCCAGAGGAAGGGCAGCTGCAGAATTGGTTTAGTCAGTTTTTTCAGTGATATTATAAAGAATGCAGTCTCTTCCCTTTTGAGTCTGCTCTCCACAACATTGACCTCACTTGAGGTTGGTTGCTGTTATGGTCCATGGCCCAGCTGGAAAGAAAAATCTTCCTACCACCTTCCATTCCTTCTGGGCCATATGAGGTCACATGTTCATGCCTGAGCCAAAAAAGTGACTAGGGCAATGCTACATGCTGATTGGCTTAGAAAAATAATGGTCACTGGAGCTGGAAATATGGTCAACTTCTGAATCATTCCCACTACATGAGGAAAGGATTTAATACCTGAATAAAATCAGGGTTTGGTTAGAAAGGAGGAATGGGGCTTGGTTAGATAAGTAATCACCAGTGTCCACTCAGTGGTATTCAGCTGAAACTCAACCATATCTGCCAACTTGGTTATTTCTGCCACCCTTTCCCTACAGATCCTCCCACAGAGATGATATATTAAGGTGGCAAAATTCATGCGCTGATGACATTATGAGTTTGAATCTTAATTCTGTTGTCTCTTCATGGACAAGTTACTTGAAATACCTAAGCGTCAGTGTCTTCATCTGTAAAGTTGAATACTAGTTTCGGAAGAGTGTTGTGAAGATTAAATGAGATTATGCTTTAAAGCCCTAAACTCTTTAGTTATTATGGACAAAAATTATGTCTTGGATAATTTGACTTGCTCATTTGACTGTGGGGTGGATAGAGTTATAGGAAGCAAAGAAACTCTGCAGTCACTACCATAGGGCATAGTTCAGCAAAACCAGATGCCGTGTGGCCTAAGCAGAAAAGGCCAAGGGTCATACAGTTGTTTTCCTGTGAGGAGCACTTGCTATCCATTTCATGTGACATACCCCATAAGTGAGTAGGTCCTTGTGTGTCTTAGCTGGCCTCCATATGGAATGCTCAAAGTGTTGAGACCTGCCTGGATTAGGGAAAACAGAAGGAGCTCAGAAGATTGCTCTGTTGACAGCTTTCAGTTTTAGCAGTTTATCTTGCACATAATAGGTAGATGGTAAGGATTTGTTAATTGACAACAGAATAAGCCTGTACTATTTACCACTGCTAAAAATTTGAGAATTGATTTGAATTGCATGCGGAAACTGTTTCTTATAGTCTAAGAAGCTGTAATTTCAAGAATCTGTGATGGAATCATGTACTTAAATCCTCATAAATATTTCAAACCAACCACAACAATTATAATTTGTTACAAGAGGAAATACAATTAAAATATAATTAGAGGGAAGAAGGGATGCAAAGAGAAAGAGAGACAGACAGACTTTTTTCCATATGTGTTATGAGACACATGGACAGGGAAGTCAGGGACTCCCATGGAGAGATTCAAAGGATTCAAAGGATAGGAAGGGATAAGTGTTTTCTAGAGCAGGAGAGGAGAGAGATGATTAATTCCCTCAGTGTTAATTAAGGAAGAATTTAAGTGCTTATTGTGCAACTATTAATGATGCAGATTATTTAGAATTAAAGGAGTTTAATCCCTGAGAGAAAGGTGAAGATGGGGAGAGCAAAGGGGAAAGTAAGTGTGGTTGAGGGGGAATTCCAGATTAGAGTCAGTGTAGCCTTCGAAGACCTTTCTAAATGATCAAAAAATATGAATAAGTTGAAGACACAGCCCTGTTAATCATACTGATTCAGAGAAAACCCCAAGCATAAGGTTTCTGCATGTGGTAAGTAAAGTGAGTTAGGGTAGGCTTCTTGAAAATGATTCTTGGCATCTCTTAGATTCATGGCAATTTCTTAGCATGAAGAGAACCTAAGAGGCATCCTTCTCAGCCACCTGTCTGGACACTTGCAAATACGTGGGCAGCAGGCAGTTAAGGATAGGAAACATTACATTAAAGGTCATGATAGTAGCCTGTAGTAAACACTAGAGCTTTAAAGAGATAATCTAAAAATTAGTCTTTGATCATCTGTAGCTGTAGAAAGTAGTGAATCAAAACAATCTAGTTTCCTTTTTTTTCTCTTTTTTTAAACTTTATTTTGTACATTTAATAATTGAATATATAAACAATTAAAACTAAAAAGTAAACACAGGGGCCGGCTCGATAGCCCAGTGGATAGGGCGCCGGCATACCACATGGGAGGCCCCAGGTTCGGTTCCCGGGGACCTCTCCTAGCGGGCAGACTGCCTTGAGAATGGCAAGCCACCATGGGCCGGGCCAGAGCCGCCGTGGGCAGGGCAAAAAGCTGCCACGGACAGGGCAAAAGCCGCCACGGGCAGGGCAGGTCGCCCACGAATGGAGCGCAGCCAGCCACCTGCGAACTGAAGCCGCCCTCAAGCGGGGAAAGCCACGCCTGCGCAGTGACCAGTCTCGGCATGTCGCCGCAGCGGGGGGGGAAGGGGAGATATGTAATAAAATAAATAAATCTTTAAAAAAAAAAGTAAACACAGATGAATAAATACATACATTTCTCAATTAAATGTACTGGATACATATAAATTTTTTTGAAACCAACAATATCTTACACAATATATTTGGTTCATAGTAATGCAATCATACAGTATTTGTCCTTGTGTGTCTGGCTTGCCTCGCTCAACATAATGTCCTTCAGGTACATCCTCATATACTTTAGGACTTTGTTTCTTCTTATAGCTGCAGAATATTCCATTGTGTGAATAGACCACAGTTTGTTTATCCATTCGTCTGTTGATGGACACCTGGGTTGTTTCCATCTTTTGGCAATGGTGAATTATGCAGCTGTAGAAGAAATGAAGTTGTGAAGCATATGACAACATGGATGATCCTGGAAAACATTATGTTGAGCGAAGCAAACCAGACACAAAAAGACAAATAATGTATGATTGCGCTATTATGAAGCAAATATATTGTGAAACTCATGGAGTTAATATCTAGAATATAAGTCACCAGAAAATGGAATGAGGTTAGAAAATGGAAAGCTGAGGGTTAATCTGTGCAGAATTGGTAAAAAGTTGTTTGTTAATCTTTAGAAATGAATAGAAATGGTGAAAACACATCATAGTGTTTGTAACTAGCAGTGCTATTATATGGGTATGACAGTGGTTGCAAGGGAAGGTCTAAGGTCATGCATATTACTAAAAGGAAAGTTAAAAAATGTAACATGGGACTGTATAGCACAGTAAAACTTCACATGATATGAATATGATTAATATTGCATATATCTGTTTTTCTTTGAAACTGAACAAATGTATGCTAATATTACAAGATGTTAATTTCAGACAAAAATCATGTTAAGTGAAAGAAACCAGACACAGAGTATTACATATTGCATGATTCCATTTATATAAAATGTAAATATAAATCAATTTATAAAGATGGAATTCGATTAATGGTTATTTAGGGCTGAGGAAGGATACAGGGAATAAGAGATGACTGCTAAGGGCTGTGGAGTTTATCTTTTTGGAGTAATGAAATTCTAAAATTTCTTGTGGTGATGAATGCACAACACTGTGT
>PVKH010001247.1:0-31402 GCA_004027955.1 Chaetophractus vellerosus | reverse complement strand
ATTAATAGATTTGATATTATTACATCTTGAAACTAAACTAATTTTACTCGATATTTTATTCCCTACACTCTGATTATGGTAACTTGATGATGCTTTTGATTTTAGAGTGCTTCAAAATCAACACAATAGACCAATTGAGTGGAATTTATGGTTTAAACACGAGTTAATAAAAATTATAAAAATGATTTTATTGTGCACTGGTTTCCCGATTGGTTTATTTGAGCTTTTCTTTTCCCTTTGTTTTCCTTATAGTGCGGGAGTTGGCCGGACTGGTTGTTTCATCGTAATAGATGCCATGTTAGAAAGAATAAAGCATGAAAAAACTGTAGATATTTATGGCCATGTAACTTTAATGAGAGCCCAAAGGAATTACATGGTTCAAACAGAAGACCAATACATCTTTATCCACGATGCACTGTTAGAGGCAGTGACTTGTGGAAATACCGAAGTGCCAGCTAGAAACTTGTATGCCTACATTCAGAAGCTGACACAAATAGAAGCAGGAGAGAATGTCACAGGAATGGAGCTTGAATTTAAGGTATGGCATTGGATGTGATATGGAAGAGCAAGTCATTCTGGGATTGTCACTCAATAGCAGCTCTATTTTCTTAACCTTTGAAATTCATGAAAAGAAGTACAAGATTCATGTGACTTTATCCTAAGGTTATTGGCTATCAAACATATTCTTCCTCTTTCCTTCTTCTCTTTTGTGCTTCCTAACAATACCTTGATCTCTCTAATATCCTAATTTAAACTGACAGATTATATGCCTAGAACATAATATTTAAAAATCCAATAGATTATATGGAACCATTAGGTAGAAGTGAAAAGCAGTATAGTTGTTTGCTTGAAAATAAACAAAAGATATATATATGTAAGAATATTGGGTACATTGCTTCCAAACCTTAGGCTAAACTTATCTTTGTTGGGTTTTTCTTTTTCTCCATTCAACAGCGTCTAGCCAGCTCTAAAGCTCACACTTCAAGATTCATCAGTGCCAATCTTCCATGTAATAAATTTAAAAATCGCCTTGTTAATATTATGCCATATGAATCCACGAGGGTATGCCTGCAGCCTATCCGAGGAGTAGAAGGATCTGATTACATCAATGCCAGTTTCATTGATGGATACAGGTATACACTGTTACTCCCTGACAGTCCAAAGCGTTGATATTTACATGTGCCCTAATCTCATAACCACAATGAATATCATCTCAATTCAAAGCCATTTTCTCTCTGCAGAGGTCAGCACTCAGTTCCTTGGTATTTGTTTTTTATTACTTTAGAGAGGAGTAAGAAGAAGCAGCCATGGAATTTTTAATCTGGCCTTTTGCTCTCTTCTTTCAGAAGCCATTTGGATGAGGAAGGAGTTAATAAAGAAGCTGTTTTGCACCATATTTCTTAAATTTAATAGATTGTGTTAAAGTCATTCATTCCTAGAAAATGAAACAGCACAACTAAGTGTTTCTTAAGTGATTTGTATGACACATGAAATTGAGCTATTAGCATTGCACTAAAAGTTAAATAATAATGATAAAGACATACATCATAATATTAACAAAGCAATTTCTTCTGCAAAGTCCTCAAAATGTTTCAAATGCTCTGATTTGATTAAGTGATCTTAACAAGAACTTACTGCAATTGCATTAATAATACGTTTTAATATTTTTGTTACCAGTGTGATGTTTACATATTAAACGTGAGCCTGAATATTTTAACACACTCTTCTCGTTCTCTGTAATCCAGACAACAAAAAGCCTACATTGCTACCCAGGGGCCTTTGGCTGAGACCACGGAAGACTTCTGGCGGATGCTCTGGGAACACAACTCCACCATTGTTGTGATGCTGACCAAGCTGCGTGAAATGGGCAGAGTGAGTGTGCCGCCCCTCTGAATGTGTTTCCTCATAAGACACTTACCCCATGGAGAAGTGGGGATTTCATCTCAATAACTCACGTGCCAGCGGCATTTCTTGGAAATGTAGAGGGCTCTGGATATGATCTGGGCCATTACATTTTGTTGGTTTCCAATTTGCAAAGCCTCATCAAGTTCTTTGGTTTGAGTGTTTTGAAGAAAGACCCTAGGGCTTTGTTTCCAGTGAAACACAACAGCAGAGACAAATAACTGGACAGTCACCTCTGCTTGACTTATGTCCTGACCCTCAGCATATTCTTACTTCCTTTTGCTCAGGACAGGCTGGGATTTTATGAACAAATGTGCCATCAGTTCTGTGTGAAAAGTAATTGACTTTCTTTACCCCTGAGGCAAATTTTTACTTGCCCATCTTCCACTCCCAATTGAACGATGTGTTAGAAAGCAAAATAGTTTGTCTAAGGTTATAATATGGTAAAATCTTAGATCCACGTTTGAAAAATGATTATTCTGAAATATATACATAAAATAGTATCAGAGACATGTAAGGACCTATTATTTAAATTAAATAGATGTAAGCATTTACCATGTTTGCTCGTGATATATTCTCTCACTCTCTTCATTACTTAAATTAAATGTTAGAGATGCAGCTAAGACCTAACTTTTACAGCCCAAAGAGACAGCAAAAAGAACTGACTATTCTGATTTGGTTGTTGACTCTCTGTCGAGCTTCACCAAGTCACTGAAACTGTCTGGGCTCCGGTTTCCTCAGCTGATAAATTAGATTGGACCAAGTCCATTCAGAAGTTTCTTTTTGCCATCACAAACCATGATGGTTCTAGTTACTGTGGTGCCACAATGCATGACTGACAGGGTCAGCAGTGTATCCAAGGATCGCTGTCTTTGTTTGGATAACTTGAAGGTAGGAAGACCCTGACCCTGTCAAAATAGTCAACTGATGTCTATTAAACACCTACTATATGCCAGGTACTATGTGCCCAATGTGTTGAGCAAATATTGAACCAGGTAGTTTCCCTATCCTCGGGAAGCTTACATTCTCAAAGAGGAAATGAATCACATGTGATTGAAATTTTGTTAAAGAGAGAGAGGAATTTAGATAGGCAGAGAGAGAGAGAGAGAGATATAAAGGGAGAGAAATGGATGAGAGACAAAACCTAATTGAAATTTTGTATAGCTTAACATTAATATTTTCTCCTGTTAGGAAAAATGTCACCAGTACTGGCCAGCAGAACGATCCGCAAGATACCAGTACTTTGTTGTAGACCCCATGGCTGAGTATAACATGCCACAGTATATCCTAAGGGAATTCAAGGTCACGGATGCCAGGGTAAGTTGGAGCAGTCATATTCTTAGCCATGAGATGAGAAGTTGTCTAAAATGCGCCCCTGGGAGGAACATTTGCCAAGTGACCAAACTCCCCAAAAGGAAAAATATCACCCTTTGTTTTGTTTTGTTTTAATGGAAAAGTAACTTTTCCTCTGTCTGGCAAGTGTTCTCACAAATTCAGGTTTGGCTTCCATTCAAACTTAACATCTGGCAGCCCAACTTTGGGGATGCACTTGGTAAGTGCTTGTGCTGGGAAGCTTTTACTGATTGGTTGGCTCTGCTTGCTTACATTCACCTTCTCAGCTCATTCTCGTTGGAGGTTTTTTGTTTGTTTGTTTGTTTTTTGGGGTTTTTTTTTTTATTTCTTCATTACTTGAGGCTCTAAATATGTTGTTGTTTTGCAAAGCCCTTTAGGTCACGTGGGCTTGAAGGTTAATTTGGTATGATTTTAAAACTGCAGAGCAAATGGCATTCTTTAGAAGAATCTGACAAGCTCTGCACATTCTAATTTGATTCCTGGCATGGTTTATTCCTCTGTGTGCTAATGTGTCTGTCCATGAGTGCTTGTCCCCATGACCCTTGTTGGCTAATTTTCATTCTGCATTTCTTATCTAGATTGCTGAGTCCAGGGTTCAGCCCTGATGTAAGATGTTCTTTGCATAAACTTTAATATCCTTGCCTGTGGCCACTTTGAAACCATGATTACAAACACATCTTAGGGGAGAGCAGGGTCAGTCCAAAGCCTTGCTTTGTGTTTGGAACTGTCACAGTGGGTATGTTGAATAAAACTCCAGAGTAGAGCTATTTACTTGATCCATTCTTTTTTCTGGAAAGCAGCTTTCTCAACCAACACTCATGTTTGGAGATTGTCTCCTAATCCCCAAAGGCTGGCCTTGGCTGTTGACCTAAGGTGAGAGAAATTGGTCAGCAGCTCGTTTGGTCCAGGTGACAGCCCTGCTAATCCCAGAAAGTCTGAAGGTGGCTGTACTCAAGAGCACAGTTAAGTCCCTTGGTCTCATTTTGAGTTACCACAGCAAGTGTGCCTTGGTCACCCACTCCATTTATTATTTAAAAAAAAAAAAGAAAGAAAAGACAACCATGCTCTTTCAGAATTTGCAACTAGGCATGAGAATGAAAATTGTGAAGTGCGTTAAAAGCAAACTCACCAAACATTTCTGATGGTAAAGTCTAGGAGCCTGGCTCCAAAAATGGCAGAGATACCTTCTTTATAACTCCCCACACACCCAAATTAAATCTGATCACAATAAGCAAAAGAAAAACCCAAATAGGAACTTGTTCACATGTTTTCTAAAAAATTATTCCATTTTCTTAGTTGCCAGAGCACTTGCTGTTTGTGCTCCTTGGTGTGTTTCTAATCTCAACTTCCCAGTTTACAAAGCAAGTTGGCACTTGAGACTATAGTATTGTTAAACAGTTAACCTTTAAATGGAGTCAGGTGGTCTCTCTTCTAAATAGTAAGGGTTTGTGCACATGACCTTTTCTTGCTATTAAAAGCAACTCTGGTCTGAAATGAAATACCCAGGACATTTATAGAAGAACAAATATGCATTACCTAGCCTCTGGCTTCCCTTTGTGCTTTTCTGTCTCTTTCCAGAAACAGAAGGAAATAACCATGCTACCTTGGTAATCATCCATAAGTTAGTTATGGGTCCAAGTAGTCATTTCCATACTCCTCTGTGTTCTTACAAAGTTGATATGGTCTTCCTTTCTTTCCCCTGTTACCCAAAAATGCCAGTTGAGAATATGCCCTATTCCTTTGGAAACTATCAGGCTGGTTGATATGTGGCCAGCCCACTTTGAGCTGCCCCCTCTTCTCAGTATGACTAAATGAGGACGATTGAGTCTATGCCTCCTTACCCAGAATCTTGGGACCATGCACACACATGAATCCAAGATAACTTTAACATGGAAAGAGCTGTTGTGAAATGCAAAGCAGGAACAAATTGAAGCTTTAGTGGGAGCAGAGCCTCTTCAAACAGGATCGGTCTCTCTAAGCTTGGAGTTTGGGATTCTCTCTTTCTCTTATGAGTCAGGGGCAAAAATTGGTGGACATAATCATTATTGCTACTTCTGTAAACAGAGGGGTCACTTTTGCTTTTGTTGTGCTTCCAAAAAGACTAAAATTTCTAAAGGAATCATAAGCAGACTTACTAACTTCTTTTCAAAGCAGTTATACTCAAATTCAGAGCCCTTTTACCTAAATAATTTTAGAAAAGAAAGACTCCTTGTGCATCTAGCTTGTTTTATTCCTGCCTTTTCAGTTTGTTTCCGTTGTGGCCCCTCACGGCATCCTTAATTCCTGTGATCAGCCAGGAAGACTCCTTTTTCCAAATAGGGCATTTATTTGCTAGTAATTTCTTTGTTCTTCTTGAGGGAGGCTCCACTTCCTGCTAAACAACATGGTCACATGGCATATGCTGAGTACCCTGGCGTGGCTAGAAATTGTCTGCCTTTGAGTCATTGGGGCATCCAGGTTAACAGCAGCAACCTGATTTGTGTCAGATCCTTGAAATGTCACCATTTGCCACTTGGCAATGCTAGAAATAACAGGCACAGCAGATGTGAAGTTATTGGGACAACAGCAAAACCTCTGGTCTGGATGACACGCCCAGCTGTTCTTTCCAATATTTATAAGTTACTGGATTCTGAAATTATTGAGAGATAGTACATGTTTTTTTCTTTGGAAAGAACGTAAACATGGTCAGTTGTTTTAAACCCAAACGTTAAGTCTCAGAAGCATTTACCGATGTGAGAATGATCTGGCTATTTACTACATGGGAATCCAGGGTTTTAATTGGGCATTAAGAGAGCAAATTAATTTGCATTTTAAATATGTTTTGACCGTGTTAAAAGCAGGTAAGACACAAATTTAACAGTTAAACATGTTCCTGACTTTCTCTGCCCACACACACACCTTCTTTTTCTTTTTGATTAAAAAAACACAAAACATTGTGAATGCTGCTGGAGTCTATGCAACAGCTTAATCCCCCTGGCGTCTTCCTTTGTGGTCGATATGTGACTTTCCCTTTATAGGATGGTCAGTCCCGAACAGTGAGGCAGTTCCAGTTCACTGACTGGCCAGAGCAAGGAGTGCCAAAGTCTGGAGAAGGATTTATTGACTTCATTGGCCAAGTCCATAAAACAAAAGAGCAGTTCGGCCAAGATGGACCCATTTCAGTCCATTGCAGGTGAGTTAAGAATCAGGAATGATTCAAGTTTTCATTTGTGATTAAAGCTCTGATAAATTTGAAATTAAATGGTGGTGTCTATTCATTCACTATACAAACTTGTAGTAAATATACATAATAGAAATTGAATTCTCAGAAATGTGCTAGAAAACCTGAAGCAAGAACTCGTTTTTCTTTTTTTCATAAAATGAAAATCATCAAAGGAACATTCTCTTCCCAAAAAGTTACCTCTTGCAACAAAGAGCCAAACAGTGGTTTCCCTTGCCAATTTTACCTTAACAGAAATGGTTGGATAATAATTTGTTCTGTTAATCATTTCTTACTTGCTTTGTTTTCACAGCATCGCAGTGATAACCATTTTTCACTATCTTTCTTCTGAAATGTTTGTCTTCTTGGGAAAACTATAAATAGCTATCAACCCTTAATGACAGTACTTATTCTTGCCAGTCAATAAGTGATTAGAATTGTACCTCAGTAAAATTGCAATTTGCTTGAAAATTGTTGCTATATCAGAAAATGAAGTACCTTCAAGTTAATTATTTTCAACAGTTTCCAAAACATTTTATAATTCAAGTCATTGAAGTTAATAGAAATTGCAAGTAAATGGTTGAAAAGAACATTAAATATAAATTTAGTGCTTTTGGAAGTTGCTATGTGAAAAACTTCTAGCAAAAGGAATTTACTTTACTTTATTTAAACTAATATATTTTAGGATTCTAGTAACTTGAAATCTCAGTTTCTAAACTTTCCATGATCCAAAATCTTGAGAGTGTACACTAAAAAATTATTTTGTTTAAAAAAATTAAGTTATAGGTCTTAGTGACATAAGAGGCAATGTCCCAAAATAGGAAAAATATTAGACTTGGACTTTAAGATATCTAAGTTCTAAGCACACTTTCACCATTTTTACCTCTGTTCCCTTAGGGAAATCTCTCCGGACCTCCATTTTCTTAGCAGATCTCTAAGATCCTTTCTAGCTCCCTATGTTTCCTAGGCATGGTATATCACAGGAGAAATAGACCTTACTTAGACACATTTGCTTTGTATTTAGTTATCCAAAGTCCTTTGTTCTACATATTCAAAATTCATGGGAGAAATGGCACATGAACTCAAATATTCAGACAAAGTGGATATATTGAGCTTGAATTAACTGGATATTTCCCTTAGTTTTCCATATAATTTGCCTAAATGCTAATCCAAACTTTTCTAGTATAAGCTATATGGAAAAGAATTTACTTTAATACATATTCTTAGCTTCAGGCATTCTAATAAGTGTATGTGTATCTGAAAAAATGATTTAAACATTCCTTTAGCATAAATACTATGATATGTTATTTACTTATCTTATATAGACCCAGAAGACCTCTAAATATTTTCTCTTATCTAGGGATATCCTGAAAATACCATTTATTTATAATTTAATGAAGTGACACTATAAAGTCAATAAACTCAGAATCTATAAGACCAGTGTCTGTTTTTTCTTGAAAGTACTTAATAGAAAGCCAGAAACACTGTAGTCTTGTACCATTTGAGCATTCAAATAGAGGTAAGAGGCTTCAGAATACCTGGACCATTCAATAAAAATAAGATCATAAATCACAGTGTTTCAGGATTAAGAGAGACTTTCAAGGTCAAAAGGGACCTTCAAGGTCATTTGCTCCATCTTAACATAGAGCCTTGACTGCTACTGGACATCCTTGCCCACTTTTGAAAGACTGCCAGAGGATTTTAAAGCTTCACTTCACATATCTCTTTTGACTCTTTAGAAATCTCAGTTCAGAAAGGGACACCACACTATTTATATATGCCTGTCAGCTACATCCTGAAGTAAATGAATCCGTCCATTTTCTACAGCCTGTACCCAAGCGTTACACATGTGGTTTAATTAGGATCAAAAAGTATAGGGATTTTTCAGATTATTCACTGTTTTCCTCATTACCTAAACCTCCAGATGCTTTCCTCCTTCTTAAGAGCACAAGAGCCATGAATTAATTTCCTTCTCTTGCTACTGTGAAGATCCTGCAATTATCTTAAAACAATAAAGGAAGCAAAGAGAAACTCTTGCTAACATGGTGGAAAGAACCCTGATGTTTTAGCTCCTGGGCTTCTAAAAGGAGAACATGTGTTATAGATCAGTGGGTCTTAACCTTTTTTTTCCCTTTAGATTAGAGACCCTTTTGAGAGTCCATTAAAATTATCTCTTTTCTTAAAAAAAAAAAAATACACACACACACACACACACCTTACACAAATCTATACATATTCTTACAGGATATTCATAGATTCCCCTGAAGATTGAGAATCTCATATCCAAAAAAGACCTGTTAGAGAATCTATTTCCCTTATCAAAACCAATATCTAAATTTGAATATCCTTCATACCTTGGTATTTATTTATATGTATGGGTAATGGGACATCATACCTTAATTTTTAAGTGATTACAAGAAAAAACAGTGCCCCAGAAAAATCAAAGATGCCCACTTTGTTTCAGTGTACTCTGAATTATTTCAAACTTTAAAATTTTTAAATATTCAGGGTCTGCAATTTCAGGATCAGCATGAATAGTATAAAACTATATTGTGTTTTACCCACTTATTTTACAATATTTATGTTTTCTGGGTCTTTCCAGACTGACCTATAATGCCAGTTGAAAAGTCATTTGCATTTATAAAACTTAATCCTAATTACTCCACAGTCATTCTCACTTGTCATCACTACACATTATCCCAAGAGTGATCATTTAATGAACTCAATGCCACATTTTCCTGAACGTTATCATGGAGGGACAGGATGTAATATGGAGGCTGGAAGGGGTATGTCTACCTTCGAGCAAATGTGGCCAAGACTCTGAGCATCTCATGGAGTAACATGTCTTTGTTATTGTGGCAGTGCGGGCGTTGGAAGAACTGGAGTCTTCATAACACTAAGCATTGTTTTGGAAAGAATGAGATATGAAGGAGTTGTAGATATCTTCCAGACTGTCAAAATGCTAAGAACACAACGACCAGCCACAGTGCAGACAGAGGTGAGAAAAATCTCCACAGAGTTGTTTGGCCACATTTCAAGAGCTAAATAATAGCTTTTACTGGTCAGGACTTGCTAGAGTCCAGGGACTCGAATATCAGAGACAAAATATAGCAAAATACTATGAGAAAAACATCATATTATTTAATATTTTTGAACCTCATTTTCCCTCTCTAAATAGGGATGACAGTACCAGTGTCTTCAAGTTGTGGTGGAAATAACTTGAGATTATATATTAGGTCAAAGCATGTCAAATTGTCAGTATGTGGCCGTTTTTTCCTTAAAAAAAAAAAAAAGGCAATTTCACATCGTTCAACTTAAATATATAAAACTCAGTGCCTGGCACATAACATACCCTCAGCCCACTTTACTTCTGTATGCCCTTTCTGTATATTTAGGTGTTGGATTTCAACTGCTCTATATTTTGGTCATTTTTAACATTTGGATCCTGGATAAGCCCTAGAGAAATTAGCTCCCACATCACCGTTTTCTTTTCCAGTAATCTATATGGATATTCTGGTATTTCTTAGTATAATATGAGTTTATAATTTAGCCAGTCTGGCCAATTGACCATTCATTACTAAGGATATTATGAGTGATAGCATTTAAGTTCCTCAAAAGACCACCAAATTATATATTTTATATGTGTTCCTAAATTCATCATCCACAGTATCTTCCCAGAATTTGATTTCAAAATAGCACAAGCATTTGGCTTGCAATACTCAAAATGTTATGTCAGGCTGACCAACTTAATGGGTGTTGGGGGTGGGGGCAGAGGAAAATTGGACTTTTAAAAAGCCTAACACTTAGGCCAAGCAACTTACTGTGACAAGGTAGGAACATAAACTCCATTTGTTTTGCATTACCATTTTTATTGTAGAAGAATGCACTTTTAAGCAAAATAGAAGCTATCTCCTTTCAGCCCCATTGGCTACAGAAAATAAGTTTCTTTTATGGGGAAAATCCTACATTTTCTCATCCTGATAGTCATCTGTAAATTGTAATTTTTCCATCTCTCCAACAATGCTCCAACTTGTTCCAATATGACAACATTCCACCCTATCTGAAAAAGGGCATATTTCCTAAAGTTTGCATCTTAGTGTGAGCCTTTCTAGAACAGACAACTGGCAGTCACACTGAGAAAGGCCAGATGGCACAGGTACATTTTGATGTGGGCCCCCATCTTCTGGTGACATCTTTGGGGGATGAAAGACTTGAAAGCCCAACACCTGTGTCAATGACTTTGTGTTCCCCTTGTTCCTCGACAGCTACTCTCGGGCTGCCTATCCCACATATATATGATAAATGAACATCAGAAATGATGGTTGGTAATTCTAATTGCAGGCCCCAAGGGTCTATACTCTGAATAAAATTTTTTTCAAAAAACTCAAATTATTTGGCAGTACCCCAGAATATAAATAAATCCAGATTTTCCCCTGGACAGTTTGTGTCTACATTAGCCTCTCCTAAATATTCAAACTGAGAATTAGTTAAATCATCACAAATAAGCAGTTAATTGTGGCAAATAAGAAGTTTGTGCATTCAGTTGATGGTAACTGTTTTACACTACTTTGAGAAGAGTTCACGCATGTCTGGAAGATTATGTTCACTCGAGCTGCCGCTACCTGGAATTAGCAGACTATTTTAGTCAAAAATTGATTGGTGATATTAATAAATGCCCCATGTGGCTATAATTATTCTTTTCTCACTAAAACCTTGGTCATTGTATTGAACTGATTGACAAGAGTAATGATTTTGACCCCCAATAGATGGAACTTTGTTTTGCAATATTGATTTTCACTTTTTTATTAAAATAGACTCATTGTCCCTTTTCCTTTTTCTTCCCACCCTTTGTCTCCTGCAGGATCAGTATCAATTCTGCTATCGAGCCGCACTAGAGTACTTGGGCAGCTTTGATCACTATGCAACGTAGAAACCCCTGTCCCATTCTGGATTTTTACTGCAGGCCCTTCAATATCCATGGAGTCTCTTCTGAGCCATACCGGGCACTTGAGAAGTCTTTCTTAACTTCTAGCTAACAACCACTTAGTGGGACTATTACACACAAAACAAATTAAAAACAAATAAACTCTTCCAGGTGGACCAAGAATTCACAGTTTAATAATCTAACCTGAAAATAATAAAGAGAATCCTGACTGGTGAGGCGTCTAAGGATTTTATTTACAGATACCTCAAGGATTCAAAATAAAGGGAAGAAAGAATCACGGCAAAGAACCACCATCTTGTTCAGGATTGCTTTAGAGGTGCAAGGAGAAATCACAAGAGCGCTGCAGTTCCGTGCAAGATGTTTGCTGATATGACTTCTCACGACAAAATGGGACTTTGCTTCATCGCCCCTTCCCACCATACTGCTCATAATAACATTTTAGGGGGGAAAAGGGAGAGAATGTTTAAAAAGAAAGTCCTTGATTTAGTTTTTTAGTATTGTAAAGATACTGCTGACCTGTGCTTAATTTTTAACTGTGTAAACTTTTTTTTTTAACAAAATGTATCATTCGATAAAGTAAATTTTAAAAAAAGTTACATAACTCTTCATTTTTTTATTTCCGAATGACAGTTTTTTAAGCTATAGAACTGTTATCTGTAATATCTTGCTGTAGAAATATCAAATAATTTGAAAATTTGCACATTTTTGTGCAGTACTCTTAATCTACAGTGTTAGTCTTGTCAGCTATTACTTTTACATTTCTGTTCAGTTTGGATTGGTAAGAAAGTACCCATTCTCTTCAGATAGTCAAAGAGAATTTTGTTTTGTTTGTTTTGTTTTGGGAATCAACAGGGAGGCGCAAAGTATAAAGTTGCTGCTAACATATATACATAGATATCCATATTTTAGGAGGGTGTCTATGTATATATAGACAGTGTATCCACACATAAAATATAGATATAGCTATCATTCAGTTCTTCCATGATTTAATTTTTTTAAAGCTAGAAAAGCTATTGTAAACATCACTTTCAATTTATTAATTTTATGACATTTGTATTTCCTAATATCATGAAACTTTGATTTTTTTAAGGGAAATGAGGAATGCACATCACTGATTGTCAAACCTCACCCCCTAATTTCCTACCCAATCTTCCCCCACTTACCCAGTCATACTCACAAATAACATTTTGTAAGCCAGGCTTCCAACAAAGTTCAATATTTGTAACACTCTAGTGCAATAAAAAATATTAAGTATCTAAGAAGTGTGCATGTGGGAAAGGTCAGTGCATATCCCTTTAAGAGGGAGAATGTTGTACTATATCAGCTATCAAGTTGTTTTTTTTAGAAAAACTGTATTCAATCATATATTGTCTATAGTATGTGCTACGAAATTTGCATTTATGATATGTAACAGGGGCAAAGCCAAAATCATGTTACTCTGTTCAGTCAGAAGCATTTTGTGGCATACAGCATTCCAGGGGAGTGCTGTACTTTGTTTTGTTTGGATTTTAGTTTTGCATTTAGAGTGCCTTATAATTGATGCCTATTTTAATAGCATTTCTTTTTAGCTTCTAGTTTGCATTTTCATTAGTTGTTCATATCTGTTACTCTTCAATTAAAGTATTATCTGTTTACCACATGTACAAAAACTCTTTGAATAATATGCATTCCTAGTTTTCTACCAAGTCGGGGATGTTAGGGATTGTACCAGCCCAAAGCACTTGGATAATCAGGACCCATCTTCCTTCTGTAATTGTCAACATCAGAAAAAAAACAATTGTCCTTTCCAAATTTGCTCTGGAACATGCAGCAATTGCACCATTTTTATCTTAATAATCAACATCGTTGACAACATTGGAATATCTTTGATATTCCATTAGGATTCTTCTAGAAGTGGAAAGAAATGATCAAATGATAGATGATTGATGATAGATAGATGAAAGATAGATAGATGGTAGGTAGATAGATAGATAGATAGATAGATAGATAGATAGATAGATAGATAGATAGATAGAGATGAATGAGAGACAGATCTTTCCCAAATTTTTCAACATAAACTCTTTTGGAAGCCATGGATGATGGCATGCTTGTCATATCTTATATGATTTTAAAGAACCCTCAAAATATCCAAGGAACTCTTAAAGAGTTTTGGTATAGGTATTAGACTTTGGTTTAATTTTAGCTACATTGATATTCTGCATGGACAGATTTTTGTTTTCCACATTTTCCCATTGCTAGCAGAATGAAATCCAAGAGACCAAACACTTGCAAGCATCGTATTTGAGCACTTTTGTAAAAAAAAATTTTTAAAAAGAAAATATATATAATACTAAAAAAAAAGTATCTAGAAGGCTACCTCAGAATGAGACGCTCTAACCTACATCAGAACCAGAGAAGAATGTGCACTATGTGGGTCTATTGTTGTTTTCTTTAGTTTTATATGTTTTGGAGATTTATCCAAGTGCCAGATTACTCAGTGCTGTAATTTTCTTTTAGCCAAAGGGGGTCAGACAGACATTGCATCATACAAACATGCCATGTTGGACACGTAGACTCTGATGGAGTATTGCACACAAGTACGCTTGGCCTATCAGCAATTTCTCTCCCTGAAACTGCCCACTGGGCAAAGGGAAAGATAATAATCACAAAAAGGAAATGAATGGGATGCATACCATAGACAAATGAGGCAGAGACTTCCAGAAACCTTACTGTTCAAGAGCTGTACCTAGAATTAACTCCCTTAGTGTCATTGATGTGCATTCCACTCCATGCTTTTTTGTACAACCATTCTAGTTTTAATTGCCCAGGTAAACATCTTTATCTATCATTATCATAAACTTTCAAGTTTCCAATTATTTTCATCATCATAACCAGTACGGTGCTATTATTTACCTATGTATGTGTAGTTATGTATAATTTTGTAATTAGTTACAATGGTAAAAAAAAATCAAAATATATAAAAAGTGATTTGTACAGAACTTTATTTTAGCTCTTTTTTAAAAAATGATTTGCATGGTTAGACAACGGCGAGGACAGCCAGGGGAGGGAAGGGCCTCTAGGGAACTTTGCACTTTCTATACCTTTGTACTATGCACTGCCCTATTGATTCTACACCCAATAATGTTATTACTTGAACCCATCTGTAAGAAACTGCTTCAGAAATTCATTTGTGTGTATGTAAATAACACAACATAGAAACAGGAGGGAAAAAATTCTGCAGTAATGTACAGATTTTTTTCTTTCCTGCTTACTTTTAGTTTTGCTTTGTTTTAGTCCCTCCTTCGATCTTTAATTCCCTTTTCAGTTTTCCTTTTCGAGTTTTGGTTTCCTTTGGGTTTAAGGGTGCCCTGATACTCCAGCAGAGATCAGAAGGCTACAGATCCATCCTATCCATCCGTTCCATGGCTTTGCCATCCGAGCTTGGAGTGTCTTTACAAAGATAATAACAGTTGTGTTCTTTGCTCTCATTTTGGATGCATAGACTGAAAATTTAAAAAAAAATAACTTGTAAAATGGCTTGTTAAAAAAATACAATTACCTCTAATTAGTAGTACGCGTAAATGTTTTACAGAATGAAAGGCGTGCTTTTTATTTTCTTACTTCGTTACATTGGTGGCGAAAGAAGTCTGTATGAAAATCAGTTCTTTGCTGACACAAGTTCCATTTGTTACAACTGAATTCTAATAAAAATGTCAGTGTTATGCAGCCCTGGCTTTTGTTTTGTCCACCGAAGCACATTGGTTTGGAACTGACTATTTATGTTCCCTCTTCTCCAGTGGCTTTTTACAAGTGCCTACCCTGAGATAGGTAGTATAGCCTCATTGCACTGGTAAGCACACTGAGCCTCAGAGAAATAGTTTACCCAAGTTTACACAGCAAAGGAAGAGGTGTTTTCAGTCAAATTGCAGATCATGGGTAACCTTTAATTCTGTGGAAGATGACTACTAAACATGAGTGCAATACAATATATACAAGTGTTATCATCTTGAAACAACTGAAAGCTCTTGTGTTCATAAAAAGAGCTCCATAATATTCATTTCTTAAAATCTTTGGAAACATGGCTAAGGAAATACTTAGCTTGGTTTATGTATTCAATCTTTCAATATTAATTGAGTGTTAGAACTGCCTTAGGCATCAGTTTTGCAACTCTGAACAAAAATAAAAGTACTGCTGCTGCTCTTGTGGAGACCACAGTTTAGTGGGAGAGGCAGGCATTAAATAACTAACTATAAAATAACACTTCTGATAAATGTTATAAAGGGAAGTATCGGGTTCATTAAGTTAAGACTTTGAATTGCAAGTGACAGGAAAATAAATGTGTTGATTGTTTTTGTTTATTCTTGCTCGTAAGATACGGAATAGGCTCATGCCAAGAGATTAGTAATATAGGCTCTTTGGGCATAGCTGGATTCAGGGCTCAGATGATGTCTTCAGGACTTGTCTCTCATCTCCCAGCCTTGGTTCCTACTTTCTTAGTGTCAGTTTAAATCTCCATTTTATGGTCCCTAGAGTCTTTGGGATCTTTACACTTCAAACCAGACCAATGGAAGTAGGTTACTTCTCCAAATGCACAAACAAAAGTCCTAGAGTGGAGTGGATTCTGGTGGGCCCTAGTTAATCAGACTTGGGATAAGTGGTTATCTCAGGAAAGCAAGACAGAATGTACTGATCAAGCTATCAAATCAAGATAGATTTAAGGTGAGTCTCACTTTGCCAAATAGCAAAGAATATGGTGGGACCAATAACTAGTTGCAAATCACCTAATGAGTTCAACTAAGGCCAAAAACAGGTATGTTTGGTAATGTTACCAACTACATGTTGCCATGGAAAAGATGAGAGAATGAAGCAATCCCATCAACCAAACATTATTTTGGAAATCCTGATACTAAATAGCCAATTGGGCTCTTTATCTGCCTCTTTTTTTCACTCCACCTAAAAGGCCTTTAGAGTTGTAAATTTGATCACCCCATTTATTGTTTGTGTGTGTAGATATACAATCCTTAACCAGAAAAACAGGACAAGTTGAAGGTGTATCACGTATGATATCCTGACCATTGTGACGCACTGTTAAATAGAGATTTCTGATTGGATTGCCAAAGGTGACAAAATGTGAGCTAATTTCACACCTATACATGCATATACAATATTGTTAGTAAATCACAGCTAGTTAATAATTTCAGACTTTTTTACATAACCATATTTATGATTAAATTTCACAACTTAGAATTTCAAGAAATTGGAATATAATAGGTAATAAAATTAGATAACTAAGAAGTGTTTATGAATTTTCAAAGGATTTCTGCGCATTTTGAGAAAATAAATACAGATCTGTGAAGTCTGAAGTTATAGTTTATGGCATTATGTATAATAGCAAAATAAAAGTGGAAACGGCCTAAATGTCCAACAATAGCAAATAATTTTTTAAATGTATACATAAAATTGTATGTATTTACATACATGCATATATATGTATATACGTATACACATATACTCATTATATATTATATATAACATATAGATATACACATACATGCCATAATACCATGAATAATACAATATATTCACCATTAAATTGCTTTTGAATAAAATATAATGACATGAAAAAAGATTGTAATATTTTTTAAAAAGATATAAAATTGTGAAATTTTGTACACATAAAAACAAAGAATAAAATGACAGGGAAAAAATGTACCAAACTATTAAACGATGTGTGCTAAAATTATCCTGTTATACTGTTGCATTTGCTATATTTTCTTTTTTCTTCGTTTAAAAAACAATTTATTAAAGTATATCATTCATACATGAACATAAACAATAAGTGCTTACTAAAAGTTGTGAACTTACAAAACAAGAATGCATAACTTCATAAAGAGCTCCCATACATCACCCCACTATAAATAGCTTGCATTGTTGTAAAACATTTGTAACAAATTATGAAAGCACATTGTCAAAGTATCAACACTAGAGCATCTTCATAACTCAAAAAAAAAAAACAAATGATAAAAAATCCCTATCATACCCATAGGTTAGCACTACTAATTACAAATCATATGATGTGCTTTCATCATTTCTATTCATTTGCAAACATTTACAAACAACTTTTTCCCAATTCTACACAGATTTGGTATTTCCATTCTCTAACCACATTGTTTTCTCTGGTGACATATTCTAGCCCATGAGTTTGCTCATTATATTTAGCTCATAATAGTGAAGTCATACACTATTTGTCCTTTTGTGCCTGACTTGCTTCACTCAACATAATGTCCACCAGGTTCATCCACGTTGTCATGTGCTTCACGACTTCATTCCTTCTCATAGCTGAATAATATTCCATCATCTGTATTTACCACAGTTTATCCATTCATCAGTTGATGGACACTGGGTTGTTTCCATCTTTTGGCAATTGTACTTAATGTCACTACAAACATTGGTGTACAGATGTCTGTTTGTGTCACTGGCCTCAGTTCTTCTGGGTATATACCTTGTAGCAGTATTGCTGGGTCACATGGTAGGTCTAAATGTAGCTTCCTTAGGAACTGCCAAATTTCCTCAGTGGCTGTAGCATTCTACATTCCCACCAACAGTGAATAAGCATTCCTATCTCTCCACATCCTCTCCAACAATTGTAATTTTCCGTTTTGTTAATAGTGGCTATTCTAGTAGGTGTGAAATGATATCTCATTGCAGCTTTGATTTGCATTTCCCTAATAGCCAATGATGTTGAATATTTTTTTCATGTGTTTTTTCGCCATTTGTATTTCTTCCTTAGAAAAATTTTTTTTCAGGTCTTTTGCCAATTTTTAAATTGGATCATATTTCTTTTTATTGTTGAATTGTTGGATTTTTTATATGTCCTGGATATTAAAACCTTGCCGGATGTGTGATATCCAAATATTTTCTCCCATTGAGTAGGCTGCCTTTTTATCCTCTCTACAAAGACCTTTGAGGTGCAGAAGTGTTTAATTTTGAGGAGGACCCATTTATCTATTTTTTCTTTTGTTGTTCGTGCTTTGGGTGTAAGGTTTAAGAGACCTCTACCTACCACAAGGTCTTGTAGATGTTTCCCTATATTATCATTTAGGGGTTTTATGGTCCTGGCTTTTATGTTTAAGTCTTTGATCCATTCTGAGTTGATTCTGATATAGGGAGTGAGATAAGAGTCCTCTTTCATTCTTTTGGTTATGGAAATCCAATTCTTCCAGCACCATTTGTTGAAGAGACTGTTCTGACCCAGAAAAGTGAACTCTGTAAGCTTATTAAAAATCAGTTGACCATAGAAGTGAGGCTCTATTTCTGAACTCTCAATTCAATTCCATTGATCAGTGTGTCTATCTTTATGCCATGCCATGCTGTTTTGACCACTGTAGCTTTATAATACACTTGAATGTCAGGAAGCATGAGTCCTCCGATGTTGCTCTTCTTTTTTTAAGATCTTTTTGGCTATTTAGGACCCCTTTCCCTTCCAAATAAATTTGGTAACAGACTTTTCTATTTCTGTAAAGTAGGCTGTTGGAATTTTGATTGGTATTGCATTGAAACCATAAATAATTTTCGGTAGAAATGACATCTTCACAATGTTTAGTCTTCCAATTCATGAGCACAAAATGTCTGTCCATTTACATAGGTCTCTTTGATTTCTTTCAGCAATGTTTTGCAGTTTTCTGAATACAGATCCTTTACATTCCTGTTAAATTAATTCCTAGATATTTGGGTCTTTTTGTTGCAATTGTAAATGAATCTCCCCCCCCCCCCCCCGATTTCCTCCTCAGCTTGCTCATTACTAATGTATAGAAACGCTACTGATTTTTGTATGTTGATCTTATATCTGCTCCTTCACTGAACTCATTTATTGGCTCTAAAAGCTTTGTTGTAGGTATTTCAGGATTTTCTAAATATAGGATCATGTCATCTGCAAATAGTAAGAGTTTTACTTCCTCTTTTCCAATTTGGATATCTTTTATTTCTTTTTCTTGCTTAATTGCTCTAGCTAGAACTTCTAGCACAATGTTGAATAACAGTGGTGACCGTGCACCCACTGTCTTCTTCCTGCTTGTAGAGGGAAAGCTTTCAACATCTCCTCATTGAGTACGATGTTGGCTGTGGGATTGTCATATATGCCCTTTATTATGTTGAGGAACTTTCCTTTTATACCTATCTTTGGAAGTGTTTTTATCAAGAAAGGATGCTGGATTTTGTCAAATACCTTTTCTGCATCAATCAAGATGATCATGTGTTTTTTTTTTTTCACTTCACTTGTTAATAATGGTGTATTACATTAATTGATTTTCTTATGTTGATCCACCCTTGCATACCAAGAATAAAACTTTACTTGGTTGTCATGTATAATTCTTTTTATATGGTGTTGGATTTGATTTGCAAGTATTTTGTTGAGAATTTTTGCATCCATGTTCATTAGTGAAATTGGTCTGTATTTTCTTTTCTTGTAGTATCTTTATCTAGTTTTGGTATTAGGGTGATGTTGATGTCATAAAATGTGTTTGCTAATTTTCCCACCTTTTAATTTTTTGGAAGAGTTTAAACAGGATTGGTGTTAATTCTTTTCAAAACATTTGGCAGAATTCACCTGTGAAGTCATTTGGTCCTGGATTTTTCTTTGTTGGAAGATTTTTGATGACTGATTCAATCTCTTTGCTTATGATTAGTTTGTTGAGTTCCTGTATTTCCTGTTAGAGTCAATGTAGGTTGTTTGTGCATTCTAGGAATTTGTCCATTTCATCTAGATTGTCTAATTTGTTGGCATACAGTTTTTCATAATATCCACTTAAGATCCTGTTTATTTCTATGAGGTCAGCCATAATGTCCCTATTTTCATTCAAAATTTAATTTATTTGCATCTTCTCTCTTTTTCTCTTTATTAGTCTTGCTAAGAGTTTGTTGATTTTATTGATTTTTCTCAAAGAACCAGCTTCTGGTTTTGTTGATTTTCTCTATGTTTTTTCCTTCTCAATTTCATTTATTTCTGCTGTAATGTTTGTTATTTCTTTCTTCTTGCTTTGGAATTGGTTTGCTCTTCTTTTTCTAGTCTCTCTAGCTGTTCAGTTAGATCTTTGATTTTAACGCTTTCTTCTTTTTTAATATAGGCAATTAGAGTTATAAATTTCCCTTTCAGCATTGCCTTCTCTGTATCCCATAAGTTTCGATAAGTTGTATTCTTGTTTTGATTTGTCTCAAGATATCTACTAAATTCTCTTGCAGTTTCTTCTTTGACCCACTGATTGTTTAGGAGTGTGTTGTTTAGCTTCTGTATATTTGCAAAATTTCCCCTTTCCCACTTATTATTGATTTCCAGCTTCATTCCATTATGATCAGAAAAGGTGCTTTGTATAATGTCAGTCATCTTAATTTTATTGCAAGCTGTGTTGTGGTACAACATGTGGTCTGTCCTGGAGAAAGTTCCATGAGCACTTGAGAAGAATGTATAAGTGCTGATTTGGGGTACAGTGTTCTGTATATGTCTGTCAGGTACAGCTCATATTGTTCAAGTTCTCTGTTTCGTTGTTGATCTTCTGTCTAGTTATTCTGTCTATTGATGTGAGTGACATGTTGAAGTTGAACTATTATTGTATAGATGTCTATTTCTCCTTTCAATTTTGCCAGAGATTGCCTCATGTATTTTGGGGCACCCTGGTTAAATGCATACATATCTATGACTGTTACTCCTTCTTGATGGATTGTCCCTTTTTATTAATATATAATGACCTTTTGCATCTCATACACTTTTTTTGCATTTAAAGTTCTGTTTTATCTGACACCAGTATAGTTACCCCTGCTCTCTTTTGGTTACTATTTGCTTGAAATATCTTTTTTCCAACCTTTACTTTTGGTCTATTTGCATTCTTGGGTCTAAGATGAGTCTCCTTCAGACAGCATATGAATGGCTTGTTTTCTTATCCATTCTGTCAGCCTGTATCTTTATATTGGAGAATTTATTCCATTAACACTCAATATTATTACTGTAAAGGCATTACTTACTTCAGTCATTTTATCCTTTGGCTTTCATATGTCATATCTTATTTCTGTCCATCTTTTTACCTTTTTGGTTACCCTTTATGGTAGTCTTCACTTCTACACTCTCCTCCAAGTCTCTCTCCTCCAAGTGTTTCTCCCCTCTTCTTTTCTAGTTGCAGGAGTCTCTTTAATGTTTCCTGCAAAGCTGGTCTTGGCATTTGGCATTCTGAGTATTACATGTCTGGGGGGAGATCTATTTGGATTTATTCTCATTGGAGTATGCTGTGCTTCCTGGATACATATATTCATGTCTTTCCTGAGAGTTGGGAAATTTCCAGCCATTATTTCTTCAAATACTCTTTCTGCCCCTTCTCCCTTATCATCTCCTTCTGGAATTCTCATAACACATATACTTGTGTGTTTCATGTTATCATTCAACTCCCTGAGCCCCTGCTCAATTTTTTCCACTCTTTTCTCTCTGTTCTTCTCTCTCTTCAATTTCAGTTGTTCTTTCCTCTACATCCTTGATTCTTTTTCCATGATTTCAAATCTGCTGTTGTGTGCCTCTATAGTATTTATAACCTCACTTATCATGTCTTTCATTACCATAAGCTCTGTTATTTTTCTATCCAAGACTTCAAATTTTTCTTTGTGCTCACTCATTGTCTTCTTAATGTCTTTTATTTCTTTAGACATGTTGTCCTTTAACTGCATGATTCGATTTAGGAGATTTGTATCAACCTCATTGATTAGCTGTTTCAACTCCTGTGTGTTGTCTGGAGCTTTGAGTTGTTCCTTTACCTGAGTCTTATCTTTCTTTTTCTTTATATAGCTTGTAATTTTTTGCTTATGTCTAGGCATCTGATTCTGAAGCTGAGTTTACTCTGATGATCAGTTTTCTCTCTTGCCAAGGGATTTACTGCTTAGTTGTATGCTACCAGTGTTCTTTGACTATTGGCTCAACTTGTTCTAGATATTTAGGATTGTCCCTGTTTAACTGCTCAAACCAAGCTAAGGACCCAGTAATGGGGTACAGACCAGTTTCCAATGGCCTTGGAGAGGGTGGCAGTAAAGGCACATGCTTGTACTTGTTTTTCTTTTTTTCTGCACTTTTCTGGTGTGGCCAGCAGATGGCATTCTTTGGAACACTTCTCAGCTCTGACCCCCGGTGCTAGGGGGGAAGTGCATTCAGTGTAACTCCTTGTGTGGGTGGGTGGTTCAGAAGCAGTGTCCTAGGGCTGGCCAAGTCTCACAATCAAACTTTCTCAGAGGCTGTTCTCCACCCTTACCCTTAGCCAGCCACACCCTGCCTCCTTTGCCTCCTCAGCAACCACCTGGGAAAGTAGGGAGGATGTGTGAGAAGGCAAACTATCTTTAGCTCCCTACAGACTCTCAGTGCAAACTATGTTGCAGCCCCACCTGGCCTGGAAGTGTGTGACTCCTCCCATGCAGCAGACCAAGTTCACTGGCCAAAATCCGAATTTGCTGTAGGCTGTGTCCTTCCCCTTCCTCTTTCTTGGGGAAGAGGACCCTGCAACCACATCAGTCTACAGCCACTGCAGCCACTGCAGTCCACAGACTATTTGCTCCGTAGGTGGGGGGAAGGGCTCCCGCTGCTGTTTTGCAGCTCTACTAACAGGATTTTTCAGCCAGTTGAGACTCCTTCCCTTCACCCCTCTGCTACATTTTCTAAAATTTTTATAATAAATATTTGTAACTAGTAAATTAGGCATACTTGAAAATATTTGGGAAGTTGAAATAATTATTTTAAATCAATTTAAAGAGACAACCGTGGAGAGAAAAGAGACCCTAGGATAAGTGAAACAAATAGAAAGCAAATGATAATGTGGTAGATTTAAAACAAAAAATCAATCATGTTACATGTAAATAGAGCATATCCAACTTAAAGATGCAGATTGTCAAACTAGATATACAATGATTGTAAGAGACACACCTATAATATTAGAATGCAGAAAGGTTGAAAGTAAAAGAGTGGCAAGAGATCCACTCTGCAAACATAACCAAAAGAATGCTGCACAGAGCTATATTAATTATACTTTTACCAAAGATAAAGAGAGTCAATTCACAATGAATAAGAGCTCCAATGCACCTAAAACATGTAACAATTCTGTTTACATGCAGCTCATCACCTCTAAGTATAGACAACAAAAATGGACGTAACTAAAAAGGTAAACATAAATATCCACATTCATAATGGGAGATTTAAAAACACTTCTCTCAGTAATTGATAAAATGAGCAGGCCAAAACATCAGCAAGGATATAAAAGGTATGAACAGCCTAATTAACAAAATTGATCTCTGTGACCTATGTAGACACCAAACAACTTAAGAATATAACATTATTTTCAAAAGCACATGGAACATTTACCAAAATCTACCAAGGATTGGACAATAAAAAGTCTCAACAGGGCCCGGCTAGATAGCTCAGTGGATAAGAGCGCCGGTGTACCACATGGGAGGCCCCCAGGTTCAGTTCCCGGGGACCTCTCCGAGCAGGCAGACAGCCTTGAGAAAGGCAAGCGGGGCAGAGCCGCTGTGGGCAAGGCAAGAAGCTGCCACGGGCAGGGCGGAGCCCCCACGGGCATGGCAAAGTCACCCGTGAAAAGCGGAGCTGCCGCCTGTGAACCGTGGAAGCCAGGCAGCCCACAAAAAACATGGAGGACTGCTGCCTGCAAAACATGGAGCGGAGCTGCCCGTGAAAGTGGAGTGGAGCCACCCAGGAACGGAGCGAGCCGCCGCCGGGGAGGGCCGACTAGGCGCGTCGCCGCAGAGATGGGGGGAGACAAGAAGCAGACATAGAAAAACACAGAAGAATGAACACACAGCAAGAGCAAGCAGAAAAGGGCGGGGGATATGTAATAAATTTTTTTAAAAATGGGCAGAGTATTAAAAAAAAAGTCTCAACAAATTTTAACACTTTTAATTATACATCATATGTTCTCTGACAAACTAGGAAGCAACGACAAAGATAGTTACCCTTATATGCATGGTAACTAAGAAATATTCTAAATAGCCAATAAATCAAGGAAGAAATCAAAATGGAAATAAATTATAACTACAAAATTATAAAATACTCATATCAAAACTTCTGGGATAATGTTAAAATCATATGCTAGAGGAAATTTATTGCCTTAAGAGCATACGTTAGAAAAGAAGAAAAGCTGAAAGCCAATGATCTTGCATCCATCCAGGAAACTAGAAAAATAACACCTAATTCAACCTCAAGAAAGCAGAATGAAGAAAATAATAAAGATAAGAGCAAAAAGTGATGAAATTGAAAGCAAATATACAATAATCAACAAAATTAAAGTAAAAGTTGGTTCTTTGAAAGTCTAATAAAATTGATAAACACTAGCAAAATGATTTAAGCAAATGATATGGACAAATAATATGAGGAATTTTTAGAAAGCATATATGATCTTACTGACATTAAATAATATAACAAAAGGTACATATTCAAAACATATAAAGAATGCTTATAAATCAATAAGAAAAAGGCAGACAACCCCAAAAAATTTTAGGCTATAGACTAAAAGGATAACTAAATTGCTCATAAACATATGAAAATTTCTCAATTTTTAAAAAAATAGCCAGTGAAATAAAAATTAAAGGTACAACGTGATACCAATACACACATACCAGAATGGCTAATATTAAAAAGACTGACAATACCAAGTGTTGGTGAGGATGTAGAATAATTGGATCAGTTATACTATGCTTGTTGAAATATAATTTTTACAAACATTCTAGAATATGATTTTAACATTACAAATTAAAATGCAACATATACACACCCTGCCACCCAGTAATTCTGCTTGTAGTTATATAACAAATAGAAATGTAGGCACATGTAAACGAGATATAAACAAGATGTCCATTGCAATAGCAAACATACAGCCAAAAAACTAAAACAAATGTCTATCAACAGTAGAATCAAAATATAAATTGTGATATAATTGCACAATGCAATAATTTACAGCAGTGTGTGACTGTCACAAACATAACGCTGATCATAAGATGTCATAACACAAAAAATACATACTATATGTTTCCAAAGCAGTTGCCTCTCAGGAGAAGAAAGAAAGCGGTACTGATTAGGAGAGCAAAAAGGAAACTTATGCGTTGCTGGCAATGTTCTATTTCGTCACTTAGATCTTGGTTCCTCAAGAGTTTGCTTTGTGATAGATCACCAAACTGTACAATTATGTTTTGTGCACTTTTCACTTGTTCTGTCAATAAAATTTTCTTAATGACTGTAAGCTATGCACCTACATACACATGCATAACACAAATTGGTCATTAAAATACGAAAGACTTACATACTTGGGTTGGTGAACATCTATTCTGTAGAACTACTGAGACTGGGAAAAAGTAGAAATGTGCTCAAGGTTCAACCTAAAGATTGATAATTGAAATGAGGAACACGCATCTGATGATAACTATCGTTGGAATGATTTATTATGGATGATATAGACCCCTTACTCTTTCAGACAGCTGGCAAGGATGGTGTCATAGGGTTAGCCTGAAAATAATCAAGGAAAAAATATAAAAAGTTAACCATGCTCAAATATTCAGTTGGTTATAGGAATGTTTGCCAACATATAGGATCCAGCCCATTATTAGACTGTAGAGAATAACATGTGAATCCATAGAATCTTTACTTGAGTAAAGACCAGTTATCTGTACCCTGGTGAGCAATTTAATGTTGCTAAAATTTGGTGGTAGAAGTTTTTGTTGCTAAATTTTGGTACAACCGAAATTATTTTGATCCCTACAATTCTTTATTAACACTTTTTATTTCTCATGGGGAACTGGAAAGTCTTGGGATAGAACTGTATGTAGGCTAGAGGGATTCAAGTGTGTTTCATGGGCTTGGAATGTGCTGCTGACCTATCTAGTGAATTGAAAACTGTAGGCAATATATTGTCTACCAAGACAGCAGACAAATAGGAGAATACAGATGGATCAGATTTATATAATTTCTGGAAAAACCAACTGGAAGTACAAAGCCTATTGAACATGACAAAGTCACGTAGGAGGAAAAACACAAAAACCTTGGAATCCAACAGACCTGGGTTCAAATACTACCTTCATCATTTATTAGCTGAATTGGTCCTAATCAAGTTACATAATCTTCTGAGTCTAGATTTTCTCATTTATACAATGGGGATGAAATTATCTGTCCCCACCAGGCTTATTTTCAGATTCATAAATAATTTATATAATATACATAATAGTTACTATTTATGGAGGATTTATGCTAATGTTGATCAAATCCAGCATTTCCACTTTCCCTTTAGAAAGGCACATGTGTCTTAAAGAACAATATTAAAGAAGAAAAATAATATTCATCTCCCAAACATCTTGTGGTCAATTCATATACATAGTTTGATTTACTTTTGTGACTTTGGGACACTTTTTAAGATACAGAGAAAAGAGCCATTTCTGCCAATTCATATAGGAATTGCTCTACTGGTTTTTTCCTTACTGGATGCCAAGTTAATTACTGTGAAATAGACTTGGTTGTGCCATACTCGTGTTTATATAGCAGTGTGTAGTGCAGAGTGTTTTATGGCTATTAATTATTGTCCTCACAATATCCTTGGGTAGTGAACCACTGTGCCCTTCTTGGAGCACTAATTGGAACTCTGGCACAGAAAGATCATATAACTTGATGAAAGTCATTCACTGAAGAAGGCAGTGAAGATTGTACAGGTAATCGAGTACCCCCGTTTGCTGAAACAGAAAGAACTACAAAATAGTAATCCAGATGTCAAGGATCTAATCTCAGCTCTGCCACTCACTTTGTAACCCGGGCAAATGATGTAATCTTTTTGAGCCTCAGTTCCGCATGTGAAAAATAATCTGAAGAACTCAGAGAGATCATTGAGGTCTAGATTCTTGGATTATAATAGCCTAATGTCTCCTGAATGGAACATAAATTGACAATTTTATCACTAAAAATATATCTTTGCCATTTTTTAAAAAGTCAATAACCATTTGAAACATGTGCCACATAGAAGCATAATTCAAGTGTGAGTGGAACAAGACTACGTGGAAGATTTAGCACTGCAACCCCATGGAATGGCATTTAACTGTCAGCAGACAGTTTTGTTAGGGGGCAGGACAACCAGGGTGTGTACCAGGGCTCCTCTACTTAATAACTGCATGATTTGGGCAATTGAGTTAACCTATCGAAGCCTGTTTCCTCCTCTATAAAAAGGGATGGCATCTCTATTATAAAATTTTTGTGAGAGGTAAAAGAAATGGCATAGAATAAGGACAAAATGAACAAGTGAGAATACTTCTGTTGTTTCTAATAATGAAAATTCTAGCAATGAAAAAAACATGGGAGGGGTGAACTTCTGTTTCTCTACACCAGCATGGTAGTCTATAACAATGAAAATATTTTTTCAATATAGTCTGTAAGAAAATACAATTCTTCTCCCACTTTGAAATGAGTTAAGAAAGACCATCTCGGCAGCCCGGCTGCATTGCCACAAGATGCTATTGGCAAGGGGCTTGCAGTTACTGATAAAGTTGCCTTCATGGTCTGCCACTGTTCCCTCCTTCATTTTTTTTTTTTCACTTATCCAGTCATTTAACAAACACTCAGAGAATAGCATAAGATCCCTCCCATCATGGTGGTTCCATGGAAAGGAAAGGAAACTTACCTAGACAAATAACTGCAACAGAACATGAACGATATTAGGTTAAGTACAAATTGAAGAACTCAACTCCACCCAGAAAAGTCTGCTTAGCCATCTTGTCCTCTACAAAGCTCACTGAGTCTTGAAAGATGAGTAGGATTCAATCAGATGGACGTGTTGGGAAGCACATTCTAGGCAGAGAGAGCAGAGTGCTAAAGGGAAAGGATCCATGGATCAGCACAAAAGGTTTAGGGAATAACAAAGGCTTTGGCACATCAGAGTGCGTTGTGCACAGGGTTGCATGTGGAGAGGCAGTGCTGGAAATGACCAAGGGACCACAGAAAGATGAGAGGGAGCTGGCCTTTGTCATGAAAATTGTCAGGTGCGATGGAAAGGATTAACACACAGAAGTGACATAATAAACACATGGAAAGACCACAGATTCTTGCATAGAATTGCCACCATCATGAAACTCTCATTTGCAAAGGAGAATTTTCAGCTTCTTTCTCCTACCAGGCTGGTCTCTGCCCCATCAGTTATAGCCCATGATTAAGGGAGAATATGTTGCTAAATCTGCACAGGCAAGATTATGACTGTGCCTTCAGAGGCAGGAACCCATGCTCTACCTATCCTCTTACCCGTCAGGGGGCTTTTGGATCAGTGAATTTAAGTCTTCCTGGGGTCCAGCCATCTCTCTTTCTTCAAGAACACCCGAACATGTTAGTCCCAAGAAGTAGATGTACACTGGCAGGGGCTGGAAAGGGAAGGAAGAAAAGAGGCCCTACCTAGGCCTTGAGCCAGCCTTGTACCAGGGCTTTAAACTGCGCAGCTATTAGTAAAGTGGTGCCCAGGTGCTCATACTGCTATTATCCTATAGGCATAGGGAAAGCCATGGGTAGTGAGGATAATTGTCAGAGTAGAATTCAGGCTCCCCTACCCTGATCATATCATCTAATGCCATCCTTAGCCTCTACCCACCATTTCTTATATAAATCCACACCAAATTCCTTGGCGATGTACCACTGGTCTATCACTTGATCATTTTTTAAAAAACCTTATCTCAGCAGAGTGGAAAATGAAGATGTAATAAACTCATGGGATAATGGCAATGTGTGTGTGTGTGTGTGTGTGTGTGTGTTAGACATTGCCACATTTAAATCATTAAGATTATCTGCTGTGAAAAGGCTTCATGAAGTTCTCGAAAATTCTTCAGTGTGACAATTCATATAATTGAGTGGATCCCATTTACCAGACATCTCTGCTTGGTGCTGAGTGTGCAAAGATGAGTTAGATGTAGTGATTGCCCTAAAGGAACTCTGTGTGTAATAGGAGAATTAAGGAAATGAGTACAAGGCAAAATGTGCCAGTCTTACTAGAGGTACAAATAGAATATAATATGGTATAGGGGGGTGAGGTCAGAAAAGTTTATGCTGGCATTCCAAAATGGTCAACTCTGAGATTTGAACCTCTCAATCAAAGATGGCTATCTTATCCACAAATACCCCCATCCCTGTGTTACTGTGAGCCTTGAGACTGGACAGCATTTTAATAGATAAACTCTAAGAAGAGGGCCTTCTACTGGAGGAAGTCGTGAAGACAAAGGTGTGAAGGCAGGAGAGTGTAACCAGTCCTTGCACCCAGCAGAGTCATGGGCACCAGGCGCCAATACAGGACACCTCTTCTCTCTGCCACCTCCTATTCCACTCCCACTTCCTCAGAAGGTTCTCAATCTCTCTTCAAATTCCCTCACTATCTCACCAACAGGCCAGCATGTCCCAGGCTTTTTCCAGCTTGTGTCCAGGTGATACTTCATAAATTGTTTTCTTTGCTTTTCACTTCTCCTGAGCTTCAGGAATGGGCTCCCACTTCAGATAAATACTTCTTAGGATTCTTCTCTTGAGCTTTCCCTTTCTCTAACCAGATCACTGGAGGGTGTACAAAAGGAAAGGTTCCTGCTGGACGGATTTTCTGTAAGTTTGCAGACAAATGTCTCCTTAGAGAAATCAAATAAATTCAAAGAAATAACAAATAATGGATTGTTCTAAAAGCGCCCTACTCAGAAGTGCACCTGTGATGAATATCAAGTTCTTATGTTAGGATAGGGTCTGTAATAAAACTAGCAGGCTTGACCTGTGAAAACTCCCCTGGGTGAACCCACAGCCTACGCGGTCTCTGTGGTTGAATTCAATGTCAGCTCCATTCTTTATTTAATAGAAAGGACTTTTGTCTAACCTCTCAGGATATTTTTCAACCTATCTCCAGCATGTAGTAAGGGACCAGAAAGCCCCAAGGTTTCCCTCTCCCGCTTCAGCCAGGAAGGCCTGTTACGCACGTCTGTGCCTGCTTTCAGAGACGCAGAATGATAACCTGCAAATCCAACGTGGTAATGAATAGAGATCATTTAGCAGTGGGGCTATAAATAGGGTGCTTTAGAACCCAAAGCGCATTCAGCCTGCTTCTGTCAGCAGAGAGGAAGAAAGAAGGTTTTATTATTATAGCAGAAGCAAGTAAACAGGCTTTCCTTGCCAGTAAAAGCAGCACATAAATACTCAACACGCCTATTGGGTCTGGGGCATAAATCGCATGGTCAGTTCTGAATGGCATAGAAAGGGCTTTCCCTTAGCACAATTATTAAAGCTAAAAGCCATACGTGGACAGCTCATCATTGTGAAAAAGAAGTTAGTCATTTGGGCTTCTGTATTTTGTTGTAATGTTTTAGTCAGTGGGCAGGATGTAGAAGTATCTCTACAGTCTTCAATTGATATTTCTGGCTGTACAAGAGGACATAGGTGAGCAGGTAAGTGACTGGATAAATCAAAATGGGGCTTCCAAATATATGGAAGATGTGTCAGACTCTTCTAAGGGGCCCCAAAGAGTAGTATTGGGAGCTCAGGGTGGAGTAAAAGATGGACGAATTTTCTATAAGTCAGATTTGTTCAAAGGAGGACTAACCTTTGTGGAGATATTCACCAGAAATTGATTAGCCATTTGGTCAAAGATGCTAGAAGGGGGTTGGGGGTAAGAATGGGTGGACTAGATATTCACATAAGACTCCTTCCATCTTGACATGCTCTTTTGTAATTAACTTCCCTTAGAATAATACAAGTAAATCATAGTCCACATGGAAAAGTTCATTCCGGCTTTGGGAAATGTGTCAATTTTGTCCATAGTTCCAAATAGGTTTAAAGCTCAGACAAATGCAGGCACCTCAACTGCTCTCACACTCAAGAGCTTGGTATATTTCATCTTTTAAAAAAAAGATTGGGGGCCCGGCTAGATAGCTCAGTGGATAAAGAGCTCGCTGGGAAACCACATGGGAGGCCCTGGGTTCGGTTCCCGGGGACCTCTCCTAGCGGGCAGACC
>PVKH010001246.1:0-31394 GCA_004027955.1 Chaetophractus vellerosus | reverse complement strand
CAAGCCCCCAAAGGTGAAATACAAAGTGTGACCCATGAGGAAGTATGCTATACTCTGAAAGAACTACATGAGTTTTCTAACTTATATAGACAGATATCAGAATAATATGTGTGGGAATGGATACTAAGGGTAGGATAATGTTGGAAGGAATATAAAGTGGGATCAGGCTGAATTTATTGATATGGGCCCACTAAGCAGAAATTGTGGATTCAACACTGTAGCTCGAGGGGTTAGAAAGGGCTCTAACAGTTTATTTGGGTGGCTGCCTGCCTGAAACATGGAACAATGGCCTAGCATGTCTGATGATGAGATGCCCGAATTGCCATGGTATACACTAGATGAGGGAGTTCAAAGGCTTAGAGATATTGGAATGCTAGAATGGATTTACCATTTGAGACCTGCCCACCCACCCCAGGAATGTCCAGAGGACACACTTTTAACCAGGTCATAAGGAATAAATTTGTCAGGCTAACCCCATCTTCTCTGAAGCGCTCTGTGGTTGCTCTTCTCTGCAGTTCAGTTATTACTGTAGGGAGGGCTGTAATGAATTGGAATCCTTAAACATTGTGGGGATGATTGGATTTGGGTCTGGTAAAAGTCAAGTATATGCAGGGAATCGCCAAAGGTAAGGTGGGCATGGCTACCGCAATGAAAGACAGATTCAAAACAGCACACAGAAATAGTCTGAGTCACATGGAGTTATGGTGCTGGATAATAGATCATGGGGTACCTAGAAGTGAAATAGATGGGCAGCCGACTAAATTTCTTCTGGATCTGTATAAGCAGAACAGCTCTAGGCTGAGTGAACAAAACGCTAACTCAAATTACAAACGAAGAGAATCACGGCCCCTCAATCAATTCCCACACTTGAGACAGTTTACAGACCCAAAGCCCGATGAAAGAGGAGAAGGCCAGGTCCCCTTGGGGAAGGATCCTGTTAAACTGCCAAAAATTTATACTATTAATCTTCCTCCTATCTTTCCCCAGGAAGAGACCTACGGCCTTTTTCCAGAGTGTGCATTGGGGAAAAGGAAATGATCAGAAATTTTGGGGATTATTAGACACTGGCTCAGAAGTCACATTAATTCCAGGAGACCCAAAATGTCACTGCGGTCCAACAGTGTCCAGTGGTGTGGGGGCCTGTCGAGATATCCCTTCTAAAGTAAAGGGTAAGTTGTACATGGCCCCTCTACAACCAAAAAAGAGGCACAATGCTTAGTTGGCCTCTTCGGATTTTGGAGACAACCCATTCCTCATTTGAGTCTGCTACTCCGGCCCGTTTACCGAGTGACCAGAAAAGCTGCTAGTTTTGATTGGGGACTGGAACAAGAGGAGGCACTGCGACAGGTCCAGGCTACTGTGCAAGCTGCACCACCACCTGACCATAGGATTCAGTAGATCCAATGGTGTTGGAAGTTTCAGTGGCAAATAGAGATGCTGTCTGGAGCCTTTAAGAGGCCCCTAAGAGCCTTAGGATTTTGGAGCAAAGCTTTGCCATCCTCTGCAGATTTCTACTCCCCTTTTGAGAAGCAGCTTTTGGCTTGATACTGGGCCTTATTAGAGACTGAACGCTTAACCATGGGCCATCAAGTTACCATGAGACCTGAGTTGCCTATCATGCGCTGGGTATTGTTTGACCCACAAAACCATAAAGTTGGTTGTGCACAGCACCACTCCATAATAAAGAGGAAGTGGTATATACGAGATAGGGCTTGAGTAGGTCCTGATGGCACAAGTAAGTTTCATGAGGAAGTAGCCCAAATGCCCATGGTCACCACCCCTACCATGTTACCTTCTCTTTCCCAGCCCACAGCATTGGCCTCTTACAATCAGTTGACTGAGGATGAGAAAACATGGGCCTGGTTTACAGACGGTTCTGCATGATATGCAGTTACCACTTGAAAGTGGACAGCTGCAGCACTGTAGCCCTTTTGTGGGACAACCTTGAAGGATAGTGGTGAGGGCAAATCTGCCCAGTGGGCAGAACTTCAAGCTGCGCACCTAGTTGTTCATTTTTCTTAGAAGAAGTAATTGCCAGAGGTTCGTTTGTACACTGATTCATGGACTGTTGTCAGTTGTTTGGCTGGATGGTCAGGGACTTGGAAGGAACAAGATTGGAAAATTGGTGACAAGGAAGTCTGGGGAAAAGGTATGTGGAAAGACCTTTCTGAGTGGGCAAAAAACATGAACATATTTGTGTCCCATGTGAATGCCCACCAGAGGGTGATTTCAGCAGAGGAAGAGTTTAATAATCAAGTGGACAAGATGACCCACTCTGTGGCTAATGCTCAACCTCTTTCCCCAGCCACTCCTGTCATTGCCCAATGGGCTCAGGAAAAAAGTGGCCATGGAGGTAGGGATGGAGGTTATGCAAGGGCAACATGGACTTCCTCTCACCAAAGCTGACTTTGCTACAGCCACTGCTGATTGTCCAATGTGCCAGCAGCAGAGACCCACACTCAGCCCCCGATATGGTACTATTCCTCGAGGTGACCAGCCTGCTACCTGGTGGCAGGTTGACTACATTGGGCCACTTCCACCATTGGAGGGGCAGCAATTTGTTTTAACTGGAATAGACACATACTCTACCTATGGGTTTGCATTTCCTGCATGCAATGCTTCTTCCAAAACTACCATCCGTGGACTTACTGAATGTCTTATCTATCGCCATGGCATTCCACACAGCATTGCTTCTGATCAAGTAACACATTTCACAGCAAATGAAGTGCAGGAATGGGCACATGCCCATGGAATTCATTGGTCTTACCATGTTCCCCATCACCCTGAAGCAGCTGGATTAATAGAACAGTGGAATCGCCTTTTGAAGACTCAATTACGGTGCCAACTAGGTGGCAATACATTGCATGGCTGGGGCAATGTTCTCCAGGAGGCTGTGTATGCTCTAAATCAGCATCCTCTCTATGGTGCTGTTTCTCCCAATAACCAGGATTCATGGGTCCAGGAATCAAGGGGTGGAAATTGGAATGGCACCACTCACTATTACCCCTAGTGACACACTAGGAAAATTTTTGCTTCCTTTCCCTGCAACCTTAAGCTCTGCTGGTCTACAGCTTTTAGTCACAAAAGGAGGAGTGCTGCCAGCAGGGAACACAACGATGATTCCATTGAACTGGAAGTGAAGATTGCCACCTGGCCACTTTGGGCTCCTCTTGCCTGTGAATCAACAGGCAAAGAAGGGAATTACTCTGCTGGCTGGGGTGATTGATCCTGACTATGAAGGGGAAATAGGATTACATCTACATAATGGGGGTAAAGAAGAGTTTCCCTGGAATGCAGGAGATCCTCTAGGGCATCTCCTAGTGCTGCCATGCCCTGTGATTAAAGTCAGTGGAAAATTGCAACAAACCAATTCAAGCAGGACTAACAATGGCCCAGAATCTTCGGGAATGAAAGTTTGGGTCACCCCACCAGGCAAAGAACCACGGCCAGCTGAAGTGCTTGCTGAAGATAACGGGAACATGCAATGGGTAGTGGAAGAAGGTAGTGATAAATATGAACTTCGACCACATGACCAGTTACAGAAAAAAGGACTGTAATTGTCATGAACCCTTCTTCCTTGTTTCTTTATAAGTATGATTGTATATGTACACAAAATGAATTTCTTGTTTTCCCCTATCATATGAAAAGCTGTATTAATTTCATATCATAATATTTAAGGATTTCAAGTTTAAGAGTGAATATTACCCAAGGACTTGCACCATATTCTGTGGGAAATTAATGCGTTTCCAGTTTACGCAGGGGAGTTAAACATTGTTAGGCAGAAATATATATGTATGCTTGTGTGTTATTGTTTTTAATTTTTAAATTTTAAATTTTCTGCTTTTTGTCTCCCCTCCCCCACCCCCACTGCGGGGAGCGGTGGCCTTGCCTACTCTTTGGCGGCCTGCCCCGCTTGGGAGGGGCTCTGCCCTGCCCACGGGTGGCTCCACTCTGCTCGCAGGCGGCTCTGCTCTGCCCGTGGTGGCTTTGCCCTGCATGTGGCGGCTTTTGCCCTGCCCATGGCTGTTCAGCCCCGCCCATGGCGGCTTTTGCCTTCTCAAGCCCCGCCCACCCGGAGAGGCCCCAGGGACCAAACTCAGGGCCTCGCATGTGGTAAACCAGCACCCTATCCACTGGGCTATACAGCTGACCCCTATTGTTTTTACATAGAGACTAAGTGTGGTTTAGGGTAATGTGTATGGTTGCCAAGTTGGTAAGGGTTGGACTGTGATGGTTAGGCTAATGTGTCAACTTGGCCAGGTAATTGTGTCCAGGTATTATGTCCAGCAAGCACTGGGCTAATTGTAATACAAGGGCATTTATGGACTTCGATCACCAGTGAGTGGATGGCTGATTACATCTGCATAAATTAGGGAAATTGGATGAAGAATGTCTAATGCTTTTATCCAATCAGTTGACTGCCTTAAAAGGGGGAGTGATTTCAACATTCAGAGAGAATTTCCCAGCTCCTCTTTGGACAGCCAACTTCTCCCAGAAACTCATCAAGGACCTTTCATCAATCTTTCATAGGAGCCCCTGGCTTGCAGCCTGATTGCGGAACCTGAACTTGTGCATCCCCATGTTCATGTGAGAGACTCTTATAAAACTTATATTCTTGACAGATATCTCCTGTTGATTCTGTTTCCCAAGAGAACCCTGAATAATACACTAGATAAATCTGAAATAGTCTGCCCTGAGGAAAAAGCCACTCAACCAACAGTCTGCCCTAAAGAACAGCTTCCTGTCTTCCAGTCTGCCCTGAGGAATCTGCCATCCAACATCAACTTGAAGAGATTAACCTTACTGTGCTTGATAAACCTACAACCACCTCCCCAGAGAAAACTGCCCTGATTCCTCTGTCTGAAGACAGTAATCCTGTTTAACCAAATGAAACTTCAACTGAATACCCTGAGGTTAATGCCTTGAAAGGCATTTCTAATTGTTCTTCCTGTCCCACTCTCCCCACTCCTCTTTTTTTCTAGACCTATAACTAGATTAAAGTACCAATAGGTCACAAAGTGTTTTCCATGAGGAGGTATGCTATACTTCAAAGGAACTGCATGTTTTCCAATTTGTATAGACAGAAATCAGGAGAATATGTGTGGGAATGGATATTACAGATGTGGAATAGAAAGTTGTATCAGTCTGAGTTTATTGATATGGGTCCCCTTAGCAGAGATTCTGGATTCAGTATTGTAGCTTGATGGGTTAGAAAGGGCTTTAACAGTTCGTTCAGGGGGTTGGCTGAAACATGGACCAAAAGATGACCAACATTATCTGAGGTCAAATGCCAAAACTGCCATGGTATAATTTAGATGAGGGGATCCAAAGGCTTAGAGAGACTGGAATGCTAGAGAAGATTTGTCATGTAAGACCTAAATACCCATCCCAGGAATGTCCACAGGACATACATTTCACCTGGACTATGAAGAATGAATTTGTGAGAGATCTCCCGTTTCCCTGAAGAGTTCTATGGTTGCTCTTCTCTGTAGGTCAGATATTACCCTGGGAGCTGCTGTCATTGAACTGGGATCCTTAAACAAAATAGGGATTATTGGATACTGGGTTGGCAGAAACCAAGTGGCAGCATTCAATTGCTAAATACTAGATGGGTATGGCTACCACAAAGAACAGCAGACTCAAATTATTAATCAAAATAATCTGATTCACAGAGACCTATGGCATTGGCTAATAGATCCATGAGTAACTAGAAGCAAAATAGTTGGGCAGTTTACTAAATTCCTATTTGAGCTGTATAATCAGAAGAGTTCTAGGTGAAGTGAACAAGTCAACCTGAATGACTAAAACAGACCATCATGGCCCCTTTATCAATTCCTAGACTTGAGATAGTTTACAGATCCAGAGTCCCTTGAAAGAGGGAAAGGCCAGATCCTCTAGTGGAAGGACCTTGTTATACAGCCAAAAATTTATACTGTTAATTTTCCTCCCAGCCTTACCTAAAGAGACCTATGCCTTATCAAGGTAATTGTGTACTGGGGATAAAGAGATGATCAGGCATTTAAGGGGTTATTAGACACTGGCTCAGAAGTGACATTAATTCCAGGAGAACCAAAATGTCACTGATGTCCACCAATGAGAGTAGGGGCTTATAGATGTTACATGATTGATGGTGTTTTAGCTCAGGTCTTTCTCACGGTGCTTCCTAATTAGAATAGACATACTCAGCAACTACTGTAATTGCCACATTGGTTCCCTGAGTTATGGAATGAGGGCTATTATGGTAGGAAAGGACAAACAGAAGCCAATAGAACTGATCCTACCTAGCAAAACAGTAAAACAAAAGCAATACTGAATTCCTGGAGGAACTGCAGAGATTAGTGCCACCATCAAGGACTTGAAAGATGTAGGGGTGGTGATTCCCACCACATACCCATTCAATTCTATTTGGCCTGTGAAGAAAACAGATGGGCCTTGGAGGATGACAGTTGATTATTATAAACTTAACCATGTTATGGCTCCAATTGCAGCTGCTGATTCAGCTGTCGTATCATTGCTTGATCAAATCAGCACATCCCCTGGTAATTGTTGTATAATTATTGATGTGGTAAATGCTTTTCTCTCAATTATCATTAGTAAGGATCATCAGAAACCGTTTTCTTTCAGCTGGCAAGGCTAGCAGTATACCTTCACTCTCCTGCCTCAGGGATATATAAACTCTCCAACCCTATGTCCTAATCTTGTTTTCAGGGACTGTGATCATCTCTCCCTCCAACAAGAGATCACACTGGTCCATTATATTGATCACTTTAATATAGATTGGGTGAGCAAGAAGTAGAAATTACTCTAGACTTATTGGTAAGACATTTGTATGTCAAAAGATTGCAGAACAATCCAACAAAAATACAGAGTCCTTCCACCTCAAAGAAATGTCTAGTTGGCCAGTGATGTGGGCATGCTGAGATATCCCTTGTAAAGTAAAGGATAAGCTCTTGTATCTGGCCCTTCTTATGACCAAAAAGAGGAACAATGCCTAGTTGACCTCTTTGGATATTGGAGGCAACATAATTCTTATTTGGGTGTGCCAATCCTGCCCATTTACAGAGTGATGAGAAAATATGGTAATTTTTCTTCTCCCTTCTCCTTTGCCTATAAAAATCCTAGATTCCATTCTCACTTTGAACTGGTTTTGGGAAGATTCCCCCAGTTCCTTAATTGTGAACTTGCAATAAGACACCTTCTCACCAAGAGATGTTTCTCCTTTGTGGCACCAGATTGGGTGGGAAATAGCCGTGCTTGCAGTAACATCACCAGCTTGGCAATGGTGAGTCTATGCCCTGGCATTCATGGAGAGGCAGGCCTCCATCCCAATGCTGGGGAAAGACTGGTTGCTCTGAAAACACTTGGAAAGTGTGGAGCCACTATTCTATTCCATCAGGCCTGGAGGACAAAGAATCAAGACACTGATGATCGTTAGACCTTGAAATCTAATGTAGTGGCCCTGCTGGGTTATAGACTTCCTTGGGATCCATGACTGTTTTTTCCCTCTCCATTTCTCCCTTCTGGAATAGGGATATTTGTCCTATGTCTGGCCTGCTATTGTATATTTGAAGCAGATAACTTGCTTTCTATGTTTCACAGATTCATCAGAGAGAGGAGTTTTGCCCTAGGATGGACCATGCCCATAATGGATTTTGATGTGACTTTGTAATTAGCACTATTCTAAAATGGCTTCAGGCTTTGGGGATGTTATGATGGAATGGATGTATTTTGCATGTGGAAATAACATGTCTTTTGAGGGTCCAAAGGGTAGACTATTACGGATTGAATCCTCTAAAAAAGGCATGTCCAGGTCCAAACCCCTGGTCCTGTGGGTGTTAACCCATTTGTTAATAGGCCCTTTGAACATGTTATTAGCTTAGGTGTGCCCAGACTGAATTAGGGTGGGCCTTAATCCAATATTGAAGTCCTTATAAACAAAGGAAATAGTACAAAGAGAGAGAAGCCAAAGGGAACAGGTAGAAGCTGGGAGTCAATGGAACCTGGAAAATAAAGGAGAAGATACCACCATGTGCATTGCCATGTGAGAGAAAAGCCAAGGAACCCCAAAGACTTCCAGTTAGCCAGAAGATACCAACACCAGGAAGAAGCAAGCATTTAGCCTCTGAAACCATGAGCCAATACTTTCCTATTGCTTTTGTTTTGGTTTCTTAACTGCTAAAACAACCTTGGTCAATCACTGATCCTCCATACTTCCATGTCAAGCTGTTCCTTTGTCCCCCATCTTCATCCTCATGCCTCCCCCCACATAGATCCTTACCTTGTTCACTCATAGGACTTAATTATTAAAGAAGGAAGGAAGAAAGGAAATCAAGAAGGAAGGGGACTTGGCAAACTTGACCCAGTAAAATGTCAACATCATTTGGCAAATGGTATTTCACACTGTAACAGTTAACCCTGCTCCCAAAGGGCAATAAATGAAAAGATCCAAAATTTAGTGTGAAATTGCATGTTACACATTTTGTGAAAAATATGAGTTTCCTTTCTAACTTTCCTTGTTTCTAAGATCTGCCTTTCTTCATCCTGTCATTCCTCTAATCTTAACTTCTTCTTATTTTAATTTCATTTTTCCCAGTCTCCAACTCTAAGTCCTTCCCACACAATCATCTCTCTCCCTTCTCCCCAGTGTAATAAAACTTGAATTAGAGAATAATAGGGTTTCCCAGATGCATAATAATTTGCATAGTATGTGCTTAGTGAACTTCTATTTCCCTTTTGGATGTTAATGTATTTATATAGCAGTAAAAATGAACACCTTTCATAAGTCAGTATGAAATTTGTGTTATTTAGAACTTTGTGATGGTTTAAAGTTATTTTATGAATCCCAAAACAAAAGAGATTATGTTTTTGAACTAATACATTTCTGTGGGTTTGAGAACCTTTTGATTGGACTATGTCAATGAAGTATGACTCAGGTGAGTCTCCCCCTTTTTCTGGGTCCCATATAAATGGAGACAGAGAGAGAGAAATGGAGAGAAAGGAATCTGCCATACTGATCCTGCCACGTGAGAGAGAGGTCTGCAGGAAAACAGAATCCCCAAGAGGCTGAGAGAGGTCCCAGAGTGTGGAACCAGCATAGTTCAGAGGCATGGAAAAGGTCCCTGAGGGGCTGAGCCCTTGGAGCAGTTCAAGAGGAGATAAGCCATATGCCTCATAGCTCACAGCTGAACTCAGGAAGAAAGTGGAGGAGCAAAGACTGAGAGAGGTAGCCCAGTAAGAGACAAGCCTTATGCATGGTTGCCCACAGCTAAGCTCTGGGGGACAATGGGTTCTGCAGAGGAAAGCAAGAACCTCAGCAGAGATCAGCAGTCATCTTACTTCACCATGTTGCAGGACCTGAGAAAGCATCTAATGCTGATGCCTTGACTTGGACATTTCATGGCCTTTGAACTGTAAGCATTTACCCTAAATAAAATTCCCACTATAAAAGCCAAGCCATTTTTCAGTACTCTGCGTCGGCAGCCCTTTGTCAAACTAGACAAACTCTATCTAGAAAATTTTTAAAAATTTGTTCATATAAATTATTTTATTAAAACATTATATAAGAGTGACTTTCTGATATTTTCCTAACTATTGTTATAAGACAATAGATCATATTATGGCATATGAGTTATATAACCTATAAAAAAAACAGTGTATTTTCACTTTCTTAATCTGTCTTGTAAAACATAATATCAAATTCAAAGAATACATATAACTAAAAATATAGCTGAGTTCCTGGTTTCAAATGGAGTTTTTATTCTACATGCTTTCCCCCCTCTATCTTTAAGCTTTAGGGGTAGAATTAGAGTGTTCTTATACACACAAAGGAAAGACTTCAACAACAGGTATGCAACGCTAAATTTTATATTTTCTTCAAAAGCAAGCTTACTGTTTGTATTTTCAAGTTTACATTTTTAAAATAGATCAATTATAGTTTATTTTGTGTCAATGTGATTTTTTATTTTAAATTTTTCAGCAGGATTTTTACTTTACTTGAGATATAATTTGATTTTCTAAAACTTATGCTTTCCTACTTCTTTCAAAAATATCTCATTTACAAAGTTGGGGAAATTAGAAGGGGGGTTCGAAATCAATTTTGATTACTAAATGCATTCTATGTTTTCACTATATGTCAGATAAAACACATTTTTTTCATATAATAGCCAATATTATGACATATTAACATATAAAGTCTACTGTTTTTGCCTAAAATACATAGAATTAGATGATGGCATTTGACTTATTTAAAATTTAACTTGTTTACTGAAATATTTTTATGAGATATCAAAAATTATTATGCCATACTTACCAGCCAAAGCTAGAATATATTCTTGAAATCTTGTTCCTATATGGTTAGTGGCTGTGCAATTATATCGTCCAAAGTCATTATCAGATGTAGGTGCAATCTAAAATAATTATAATAATAAAATTTTTATTATTCATAAGCACATTATAGAAAATTTAAAATAGACACTAGTGTGCCTACCCATTTCCATGCATATTCAATCCATTTGCCCCTTACCTCCTTGCCAATACCTCCCTTTTTTCTATACCAAATGAACATAACTAAATAACATAAATCCTTTTAAGATGTAATACATGAACCTGGTCTACCCATAGGGCTAGATGAATCATATGCTATCTATTAATTAAATGGATAAATGTGGCCATTTTATTGTATCTATTGGAATGGCAAAATCATTGGATCCACATAAAGGTTAACCTCAGGGAGTAATATACAGTGTGAAAAAAATATATATTTTGCAATCACTCTAGACTTGAACTTGAAACCAGAAGGTTGTACCTAAAGTACTGTTAGCTATTTATGTTCTATGTTTTAGAATCAAACCAAGTTGATTTAAAGGTCAAGAAAGGATCTAAAGAAGTCAGAGTTCTCATCCTCTATTGACTTTATTGAGCATAAAATATTAATGAAGCATGAGGAATCCTTCCAGTAAAGTATGTTCAAGAAAATATTAGCCTGTATAGCAATCCCTGTAGACAGGCACTTTTTCTTGATATCTAATAACAGTATCTTGTCTCCATTTCCATTCAATTCCTATCATTCTCTTTTAGTTTAGGTGGAAACTCTGTCTTCACACATTTGAAATCCATAATTAAGTTAATCTTTAGGGATTTTATTGCTGAATGTTGGGGCCAACCCTGTAATCTAATGTACAAAAATTTTAGAGTATCAACCCAGAAAAGAGATTTGATGATAGAAATAGATATAATTTTCAAAACCAGTGCCTATTATTAAAGAGAAGTATGCTTACAACAAGGGTTGCTATTAATTTCAACTCTATTCCAAAAGGGGAAAAATCATTTTGTGGTAATAGGAGGTTATTAACTGAAAGTGCAATTTTGAGGTCCATTGAAGATGGTAATTCTGAAGAGTACAAAAAAGCTGTGTCATTTATTTTCTAGTCAGCCGTCCATCTAGGAACCTATTATAGATTTAAGAATTAGAAGTTTTAACAGCTCTTATCTAAGTATTCCTAAATGATTCAAATACTCATTTTTTTCTTACATGTTACTTTTAATAAACCAGGGTAATTTAACTCTAAATTAATTTTACTAGTCCAAATGTGATTTGACAAAAATAATTTCTTTATTCTATAGGCTTCTGAGAAAGGTTTTTTTTTATTACACAGGGAAAGAATGTATTTATTAAGTCCATATATTGAAGAAATGGGAAGGCCATGACAAAAAGAGATTAATGCACAGTTTCTTATGATTAAAAAAGTATTTATTAATTAGCTATTTTGTGACTATAAAATATAATTTATTATTATTATTATTATTTACTAGAGGAGTTTTAGATTACCGAAGAGTAATAGATAAAATACAGGATTCCCATATACCACCTATTATTAACACCTTACATTGCTGTAGTACATTTGCTACAATTGATGAAAGCACATTTTTTTATGATAACACTATTAACTATAGTCCATGGTTTACAACTGGGTTCAATGCTTGTGTTGTGCAGTTCCATGTATTAAAAAAATTATTCCATTACTATATATACAAAGTAACATTTCAGTTACTTTTAAACACATTCAGATGTATATTTTAGTGCTGTTAACTATGTTCACAATGTTGTGCTATCATCACCAACATCCATTACCAAAACATCACCATCAGTCCAAATAGGAACTCTACGTTTTAGCCTTAACACCCTATTTCCTATCCTCAACCTGCACCCTAATAACCTATGTTCTAGAATCTGACTCCATGAGTTTGCTTATTCTAATTATTTCATATCAGTGAGATCATACAGTATTTACTATTTTTGTCTGGCTTATTTCATTCAAAATGACCTTCTTTATTATTATACAAAATAATAATATTGTACTATATCAAGCAAGTATGAATGCTGCTAACTCAAAATTAGTAATGCCTGTTGTTGATTTTTCTTATCTGTTGTATTTTGTTTTAATATAAAGGATTTAAATATAATTTGTCAAAAATATAAATATAAAAAGCATGTGTTTAAGGTCAATGTTTTAATCAACAGACCTCACTGGTTATTTGTAAAGTAAAATAAAAAGAGTTTATTTTCCACTTTGGAATAGGGAGGAGTGCCATTTAGGTAGAAGATTAAATAGCATGAAAGATTTATATGACCTAAAAATTTGAATGCTGGATCTTTAGATTGTTGCTTGACTTTGACTAGGGAGCATTATAAGATGTCCTAGAAACTCAAAATTGGCAAGATGAAATAAAGCAGAACTATCTCATTAGCCTTTCATTAAAGCATAAAGTTAAATCTACCTCAGTATTAAACTGAAGTTAAGAAACTAAAGTTTATGTTTAATCTACCCAAATGTCCTTATGAAATAGATCTCCATGTCAATTAGCCAATAGATAGTTCATCTAATAGAGTTTCAAATAAACTCATTTAAATTGAAATAGACAAAATGGCTTATTATTACACAATTATCCAAATAGTTGAGCATGTGAATGCTTAGATCCTTTTATAAACCAAACACTTGTAAAATCCAATTACCAGGTTCAGGAGATGTTATGGCACAGATGAGAATACGTTACGCTAATGCAGTAAGATAGCAAAATTATTCCAAAACATACATTTCTTGCATTCATTTAAACTAATGAAAATAGTGGATTTCCAGGTAAAGAAGGCTTTGTGAGAAATATTTCTACTTGTTTAAAACTGATTGTAAGATGAATGGGCTGATAATCATTGACAAGATTTGTATGAACTTCAGCAATTGACACACACACATATATGCACACATGCATATACACACATATGCAAACTGAAATTAATAAATGAAAGACGTTCTATTCAAACAGCATTGAAAGGGCCAGATACATGGCATTATAAAAAATGATTTCCAAGTTTAATTTTAAAAAAAGAAAGTTCCTAAAAAGTCGATTTGACTTATTTAAGAATTTACAAAATTGTAAATATGTAGCCAGCATATAATATTTATAAATGCCAGTCTGAGAAGAATGGTTTAACTCAGAATCAATGAATAAAATCAAGTCTGATATTGAACTTTGGTCCTCAATAACTGCAAATTATTAATTTCTTCTCCCTATTTTTTCCTAGTATAATTTCTTTTCCTTCTAAAAGTAAGTGCATAAAAATTTCAAAATATATTTTTATATTAAAAAATTTAATAAACTCTAAAGTAGTAGATAATTGTTAAAAAATACAATCTATTGGTGAACACATAAAGACTTACCTCTAATATCATCTTTCTTTCTGTACTATACGTTTTTAAATGAGTGGTATTTTTAGCTGGTAAAACTAATTTCTCTCTTCTCCAATGAATCGATGCTGGTGGGTTAGATTTCACATCACAGCTTATATTGATTGGATTTCCTTCCCAAGAGTAATAAATGGTTTGGTTTGATATAAACTTGGGAGCATCTGAAAAGAAATATAATAAAACACTTATAGACATTTTCTTTAAGAAAAAAATATTTCATTAATATAACTATTAGCAATTTTCACCTGATTACAAAAATAAGCCATTAGAGGTCTGATTTCACATCTTTAATACGTGATGTCAGAAGCCCTATGAAAACGTTTTATTTGGACATTTCATCAGATAATTTTAATATAGTTTAATATGAAAAATTCAAGTTTGGCCAATTATTAAAATCTAAATATTTTTAACACCAGAGTTAAATTTGTTCTTAACAATCTGACAAAAATATGTATTGTGTAATTTAATGGTTGCATCCATATGTAGAATCTGTTTCTGGAACAAATCGCAGTATAAAGTGCAAGTTTAGGAGAAAACCTAACAGAATTAGTGGCTTTTATGTGATTTTAAAATCTTGTCATAATCATAATAATTTCTTCCATGGAGTATTTTGAAGACGCAGATATAAAATATAGGTTGAAATGGCAACATAAGTAAACAACCATTTTTTAAAGTTAAAATATCCAAATCGTACACTTTTATTAAACCATATATACTGTAAATTAGTCAGTTATAATTAATCTGAAAATTAATCAGTAGACTGTATCAATTTTCAGGCTACTAATTAAGTCTCCATAATGATAGTTAAGGGAAAACAAAGCAAATATATTGCATGGCTTTATTTGAAAAACCTAATAATGAAGATGCAAAAATAGGGGTTCTGTCTTGCTCCACCCCGAAACTATTAGGTCAAATATCATAACCCCCCTTTTTTTCTTTGTTTTCTTTTCAGGTACTGGGGCCGAGCGATTGAACCCGGGACCTTGTATGTGAGAAGCTGACATTCACCCACTGAGCCACATGGGCTTCCCTGAATCAATTTTTTGTTGTTGTTTGTTTTGCTTATTGTTCGTTTTTTCAAGAGGCACTGAGAACCAAACCCAGGACCTCCCATGTGGGAGGTGGGAGCTCAACTGCTTGAGCCACATCTGCTCCCTCATAACCTCTTTGAGTCTCAGATCTCAGATTGCTCACTATAATTATCCGAGAGCATTAAATTTTTTTTGACATAAAATCCAATATGCTTAATAATAATAGCTAAAAAGTTTCTGTTGTTTACAATGATTATTGTTATTACTAATATTAACTACTTATAGCATAATATCTCTTTATATATTATCAATTTCAATTGTCTAAATTTTAAACTTCCCGTTTTACTACCCATAATTATTTTAAAATTACCTATGATTAATTTTATCATTAGATATTTAAGATTTATAATTTACAGTACAAATTCAAAAGTAATCATTTAAAAATCCTTTTTCTATATATCCTCTATTGTATGTCTGTAATGTCAATCTCACAAAAGCATATGAAATATTTACTGAGTGCTTACTGTATGTCATTGAATGAGTTTATTTTATACCATTTATTCTTTTAAATAACCTTGAGGAATATGTTGTTATCCCTGTTTTATGGATGAGGACTCTTTGGAAAGTGTTGTAAAGTTGCTCAAGTACTAAGTTCTAGGACTGTGAGATGAATCTAGGGTGATTTCCAAACAGAGGTCATTATACAGTGGTTCCTCAGTACTCATCATTAATTGGTTCTGGGAGGTGAGATGTGTACCAAAAATGACGAGTATCAAACAAATTTTTCCCATAAGGAATAATGCAAATAAATTTAATGCATTCCCAAACCAAAGACAAGGCACATTTTAAGGCAATATATAAAAAGATAGAGTTGTATATCATTACTTTACATGAGAAATAACCTTTAAAATTATTAAATACTTAGATTAAATAAAATAAAAGCTTCACTTTACCTGCCCTGAGAAAAGTCCATGGCCTAATGGGATGGTGGGAAGACAGTGGTGAGGAGGAGAGGTCACATGGAGTGCTGCTTGGAGGGACAGTCCCCTCCAATAGAATATCGGGCACTTGCACATCAGGTGTTCTTTCTCTTTTCTGCCTTTTTTCAACTTGCACCACAGGCTCTGCCACATTCTTTGTCACCTTCACTAAAACCTTATCCAATGAGGACTGCTTCTGTCCTCTATTCAGAATTCCTCGAAAGTCTGAAATTGTTTGCTCATTCAATAAATTCACTTTTCTGCTTGTGAGAACTTAGTCCAAATGGCACCTCACAAAGTTTTGAACTTCTGCCATTTTGCACACATTTCTTTTATCAGGGAACTTGGGACATCCTCCCTTACCTCCTGCTCACCTGAAGAAATCTCTTCAGCCACCTCTTGTTGCTGCTCCTTCTGTAGTTCCTGCAGCTCCTCAGTGCTGAGCTCTTCACCATGTTCCTCCACTAACTTCTCAACATCAGCAGTACTGACCTCCAGACCCATGGATTGGCCCAAAGATACAATATCCTGCACAACTGTATGCTCTGGACCTGCAGGCTGGGGTCAGCCTCAAACCCTTCAAAGTCTCTCTGAGTCACAGCTTCTGGCCACACATTCTTCCATGCTGAATTCATTGTCCTAAAAGAGACTTCATTCCATGCCTTATCAATAAGGTTAAAGCAGTGCAGGATATCGAAATGCTCCCCTCAGAATTCTGTGAGGGCCAACTAGGTGTCAGAGGTGATCTCAAAGTACCTCTGGAAAAGTGCCTTGGGGTACAAATTTTTGAAGTTTGAAATGGTCCATGGGCTGGATGAGAGGAGTAGTGTTGGGGGGCAGGAGCCTTACGGTGATGAAGCTGAGCTCCTTCAGTAAGTCATCCTCCAAACCTGGAAGGTATTGTCCAAAACTATTTGCTGGAGGCAAATCTTTCTCCAGCAAATAGTTTTTCACTGAGGGACCACACAATTCATTTATCCATTCGGTGACCCAAGCTTTGCTGTGTGTCCTCCACAACACACGGAGTTTGCTTTTTATGACATTATGTTTCTTGAAAATTCACGGGTTTTCACTATGATAGACTAAAAGATATTTGAGTTTTAAGTACCCACTAGCATTCCCACACATATAGAGTAAGCTTGTTCTTCATTGGTTAGTGGCCTGGTAATGCCTTCTCTTCTTTGTGATGTAGGTTATACACGGCATTTATTCCCAAAAAAACTCTGGTCTCATCACAGTTAAATACTTGGTGAGGAATAAAACCTTTAGCCTCTATGTAGTCTTGAAATTCACTGATGAATTCATCAGCAGCCTTTATATTAGCACTTGCTTCTCGCCATGCCTTACGACACTATGGAAGCTGGTTCTCTTTTTAAAATTATCAAACCAGCCGTGGCTGGCCTTAAAATCTTCAACACTCTCATCACTCATTTCCAATTTGTTTTTCAAAAGATTGGTGTGCAACACTTTCACTTTTTCACATATCATGGCTTCTGAAACACTGTTGCCAGCTAACTGTGTCCTGTTTACCTAAATTAATAATAGCTTTTCAACTTCCTAGAGTGTTTGGGAACATTCTTGTAATGGTTTGAGTTTTATGTAATTATGAATTCCAAAAATATAAATTGGATTATGCTTGTAAACTTGTAGAATTCATAACCAATGTAAAACTGCTACAATCAGTAATGTGAATACTGCTATCATATTTACCTATTATTTCCTTTTTTTTGCTCAATGGTGATGCAAAGTAATTTTCTTTTCTGCTCAACACTATCACTGCTCATTTTTTTAGGACCCACAATGAGAAAAAAATGCAAAAATACACAAAATGACCACAGAAGTTAAGATAAGACTTCAATGCAATGTGCACAGGGCATGAGTTACTGCACGACTGATATGTGACCCTTTGTTTCGGCTGTAAGGGGTAGTGAGTCACGAGGCAACTGACACCAACAGGTTCTAGCTTGCATGTCGAGTACCAAACAAATGACGAATACTGGGAGGAAAATTTTGGATCAAAATGTGTCGAGTACCAAATTCGATGAATTTCAAAGCAATATGACTATTTCCATTACAGGAATCAAATGATAATATTCAGAGCTCTCAATGTTTTGGTAATGTGGACCCTATCAAACATTGCTGAAGGGCAGGTATTAGGTACAACTCCTCTGGACTTTAAAGGGCCTTAAAAAGCTTATAATCTGGATTCTATAATCCACTTTTAAGTATCTACCCAGAAAAAAAATAAATATGATCAAAAGTTTATATAAAGAACTTTGAATGTGTTATTATTTTAATAACAGAAACTCAAAACAACTTAATGTACCACAAAAGGGAGAGGCTTAACTAAATAAATGATAGTACATCTTTGTAGTTACATATGCTAACTAGTACATAGATTTATTGCCCATAATTTCTACTCTGCTTAGAATGTCACTGCCCTTCCTTCCCTTCAGTTAGATGCTTTCAAAGCTAAGTTCAGGCCACAGTTCCTACACTTAGCCTTCCCACACCCTAAATCTGGGTGGGAATCTCACCTTCATGCTCCCACAGCATTTTATGCTCTTCCTCGTTGTGGTCATAATGCTTTGGAAAAATCTATTTGCATGTTTCTCCACTAAATAATCTGCATCTTGTGGATTTTGGGATATGTCTGTCACAATTTGTTACTTTGTGTTTTATATAATGTAGGATGCTTTCATGGTTTTCAAAACTGTACATTGAATTGACTGGAAATTAAATCTGAGTTCTGAAGAGAAAATATTTTCAAGGAAAATCGAGAAAAATAGCATTTTTTGAGGCCAGGGATATTTAAATGAAAAATCTAAGAACATAATTAGGGCACAACAGTATGACAGAAAAATTTCCTTTCTTTTTTTTCTAATTTTTTTCATTCATGCTGTGGCAGTTTGATATAGTTATGAATTCCAAAAACAAATACTGGATTTTGCTTGTCAACTGGTCTGTTCATCTGGGTATGATTAAGTTATGATTAGGGCTTTGATTGGAACACATCAGTAGGGTGTTAAGACCCCCCTTGGTGGGTGGGGTGTCAAAGATAAAAGGCATGGCAAAGGACTGAGTTAGATTTTCAAGATGGAGTTCTGATGCTGAGTGATAAAGCTGGAGCCCAAGCCCAGGGGAGTAAGCACACAGAGGAACTTGGTCGTGAGGAAAGAGAGAAGGTTCCAGGAACAGAGATGAGCTGTTCACCTGACAGTTCACAGCTGGCCTTGGGGAGAGAGGCAAAGCCTAGAAAGCCTCATAGCCTATAGCTGACCTTGTGGAGGAACCAGAGGAGCTGAGCTCAGAGAGAAACGCAGCCCCGGGAAGAGAGAACCCAAGAAGCCTGAACCCTGGCAAACATCGGCAGTTCTCTTGCTCCAACACGTGGCAACGGACTTTGGTGAAGGAAGAAACTTATATTTTATGGCCTGGTAACTGTAAGCTTCTACCCCAAATAAATACTCTTTATAAAGACCAACCGATTTCTGGTATTTTGCATCAGCACCCCTTTGGCTGACTAATACACATGCTAATCATAATCTAATATGCATTCTAAATTAAATCACAGTCAATAGCAAAACATATATATATATATAAACTTTAATTATTACTTAATATATATGAAATACAATAGCTTTAGCATTATAATTTTAGGGAAAGGTTCATAGAGAATATATTTACATATAAACATAGTCCGATGGAAAAATCACTCATGACAATGGAACTATCTATAGCTGACTCATGGTCATACTCTGTCCGCAATATGGTATATGTGTGTATACATCTATTGTTGCAGTTATTTAACCATAAACTTGAGGAAAGATTTTTTTCTACAAAAACAAGCTATTGCCACAAATTACCTGACTGATGAGCTCAGTGGTAATTCCAGACAGAATTACTGATGTTTAATGCAATATGTGCAATAGACAATATATGATATACTGAAAACCAGATTAAAAATGTGTTTGTGGTGTAAGGCAAGAGAATATTGACAATTCATGTGTATAATGAAATGGGAAGTAAATTCTTGTACATGATATCCTTTGTAAATATCAAAAGAGTGGCAAGTCAGCAACGATTCACTGACATAAGATTGGGGAGTTAATAGAATACAATGAGTGATATTGGGCCACTGTGGGAAAAAGGATATAACCAGGCAGAGGTAACATGTGCAGAAGCTAAAACATTTCATGTTGATAAATCCAAAATTGTAATTTGCAGAGAATAGGTAGGCTAGACTAGGGTCACATTATGGAAAGCATAAAAGGTTGTGCAGAGAAAACACATTTGTTGATTAAAAACAACAAGCAAACAAAAACACAAGAGTGGGATGAGCAGTAAGAGAGGAGTATGGCATAAGCTGAACTGTGGAAGGTCCAGCATTTGCTGAAATATATGAAAGAAAAAAGGTAGGCATGGAAGAATTTTCACCTTGATGCTGCATTCTGTACCTAAGTTTTTTGCCCTGTATTCTATTTCATTCTTACTACACAGTAAAAGTTATGGAAACATACTATGACAAGATAAATACTTACATAGTCTATATAAGCCTGCTCCAGGTGTGCCCTGTCCCATATAAGCCCCCACATCCAACACCCTTCACCAGTAACCCCCCCTGCCATGTTTGCCAAAAGAAAATTCCCAACATTGTAGTTTTAACTACAATGCAAATCCCCAGAGTTCACATACTCCTTTCCCCAATCCTCACCACAGTTCCATGGATAGTCCAACCCAGCAATGCCCCCTACTCCCCCTGATAGACCAGCACTGCAGAACCCAATCATATCACTACATCACTGTCACACCCATCCCTGAACAACTACACCCTTCCACCTTATTGTAGATTTCCCCATATGGGCATCAGCTCATCGCCCTCTACTTCCTTTCCATTTCCTGTAAACCTATCATCCCATCTCTAGCTCTGTGAGTCTGCTCAATTTGCTTAGTTCATATCAGCGAAGTCATGTAATATTTGTCCTTCAATGCCTGCCTTACTTCACTCAACATAAGTTCTTCAAGATTCATCCATGTTAACCCGTGTGTTAATATTGCACTTTGATGGGTGGAGATCCAAAAAATACATGAAAGAATACTGAATTCCCACCCTAGGGTGTTCTGCTACATTCTGTAATAGGACAGCAAGAATCCCCCAATTGCTAGGGCAGTGCCTAGTAAAGGAAGACAGACCATTATGCCAGGCCCTTGATATTGATGATTGTACTTATGAATCTTTTCATGTGAAATTGAAACTTAGCCTAGTATATATATTGCCTAAGAGTTACCACCTGAAAACCTCCTTGTTCCTCAAATGTGGCCTCTATCTAAGTCAAACTCAGCATGTAAATGTACTATCTCCCCCCCACCCCCCCCCCGCCCCGGTGTGGGACATGACTCCCAGGGATGATCCTCCCTGGCACTGAGGTATTCTTACCAAGCACCAAATAATGCATCTGGAAAAAGACCTTGGCCAAAAGGGTCAATATTAAATACAAATGCGTTTTTATGGCTAAGTGATTTCAAAGTGAGTCGGGAGGTCATTCCAGAAGTTACGGTTATGCAAGCCTCAGCAGGATCTCATTGACTGCCACAGTAAACAGTGCCTCAGATAGCAGGGCTCCTGACAGCTCTAGAGTCATCCAGAAACTATAATCAGGGCAGACAGCTCAGGAATTTAGCACCCTATCAGTGGGCCTTACTCTGAAATTTATGCTCCCCAGTGTAACAGAGTTAGACTTATTTATAGGTTCTCTACACATAGCTCTTTTGCCCCTTTCATTTGAACCTATAATTAGCACTATACTTGATAAATATATGTCCCAGAGACTTAAATATTTTGTCTGTCCATATGCCAGTTGAGGGCTGAATTTCAGCAGAGTTGCAACACCCACTCTCTAGTTCACTGGATCACCAGGACAACTAACAAGGGGATGATGATGGACAATGTCCACCCCGAGGAACAGAGTGTCTTCAACTGTAAGCAAGATAGTTCCATCCACTTGCCCCATGGGATCTGAGCTCCCTCTCAATTAGAAATGAGTGGGCATCACCATCTACAAATCCTCAATTAGAAATGAGTGGGCATCACCATCTACATTCCTCAAGATTGGGGAATGAAAAATGGACTAAAATAGACTTAATATAGACATTATTATTCTAGCAATGGAAGAACTTTTATTGATAGAAAGGCAGTGGCCATCAGAGGTTCCAAGGGATGGGCAAGGGAAGAATAGGTGTAATATGGGGGCATTTTTGGGACATTGGAGTTGTCCTGATGACATTCCAGTATGGATCCAGGCCATTGGATATTTTGTCATAACCTACAAAATTGTGCAGGACAGAGTGTAAACTATAATATAAACTGTTGTTTATGGTTAGTAACAATGCTTCAATATGTATTCTACAATTGTAACAAATGTACCACATTAATGAGGATGTTGTTAATGTGGGAAAGTGTGGGAGGGGGAGGGACTGGAGTATATGAGAATCCCTTATATTTTTTTATGTAGTATTTCTCTTTTAGAAATAATAAAAAAGATTATTTTAAGTTGTGGAAACATCTTTTAAGTCATTATGAGTCCCACAAACCATATTAAATTTCAAATCTCACTAAGAAGAATGAAAATATTATTCTCCAAATAACAAAGAACAGAAATAACTTTATAGGAAAATAAAATTGTATCTGATTAGAGTGGAGAAGAAAAATCAGCGGAACCTGAAAGTAACTAGATGGAAATATGTCATTCACCAAATTTGGAGCAAGTGATAATGCTTTCACAAAGCCTCTGGTCCCAGCGAGAAACAAGGAAAGAGAGCATAACTCCCTCAAAATTAAATCTAATGAAAACCTTTCTATGTTTAACTTAAGACATAAAGACATAAAGACAGGTCCATTAAGCAAATAAGACATAAAGACAGCTCCATTAAGCAAATAGGACAAAGTGACAAAAGCTTTCAGATTATTTCCTATAATTTCTGTACATTTGAAATGTCAGTTAAAATATTTTAAATTAAAAATCAATCACACACAAAAAACAAATTTTCCCCAACCAGAGCATCAAAGAAAGATGAGAGAGATTTATATCCAACTGTGTTCACCAAGGCATCACTGCAGAAAGAGGCTATATTTGTATTTCTCATAATTATGTACAAAGAGATAAACTAGCAGGAATTTTGAGCACATGGCCTTTGTGACTTCTGCAGAACTAGACTTACCTAATAGCTCCTAGATGAGAAGGATCTTCAGGATTGTCTACAAACCTCATTCTACAGATGAGAAACCTTGTTCTGGGATAATTTAGCAGGTGGTGGCAGAGCCAAGACCACACTTTTGGATATTTATGTTCATTTCAAGAAACTGTAGTGCTATGCCAGTTATTTTGTTAATAACTAGATGGACACTCAGAGAGTGATTTCACAGATGACTAATAGTGTACTAGCATACTCCACGCTGCAAAGAATGCCCAAAATGACCACATTGAATAATCAAGGAAATGTCTTATTATGTACTATATATTGTATTTAAGGCCTAAAGTCAGTGTGTAATGTAGTTTAGAAGAATTTTGTCAAAATGAATACATATTTGTAAACTCATTCCCAGATTATTTCAATAAAATGAGACAATATCATCACCACTTTTCTAATTTCTATGCCAAGAAGTAAAGTAGCAGGGATATATTCTGGGTCACATCAGTCATTGAATAAATAATGCTTGAATTAAAAAAAAAAACCTGTGAATGAAATTAATCTTGCTTAGGAGAAAATAATAAGAATTGGAGAGAGAAAAGAGAGAGGGAGGGAGAAGAAAAGGAGGAAGAGTTAATGTAGGAGAAAAAGGAGTGGGGGAAAAAGGAGGAGAAAGGAGGAGAAAAAGAAGAGGAAGAAGAAGAAAATAGAGAAGAGGGAAGAAGGAGGGAAAAGAAGAAAGGAGGAGAAGAACAGAAATAAGAAGAATATCAATAACAAGATGAACAAGAACAAAATGAACACGAAGACAGCAAAGTGTAGTTTTGATTTGTTGTAGAATTTACATTTTGTGAATATTTTCTGAGTGTCTCCTGTACCCCTATATTCTCTTCTGGTTATTGGGGATTGAATGGTGAGTAAAGCGACACAACAGCTCATATATATGCTTAGATCAATTCAGCATCAAGATCTACATAAATTTAAAGTAAGAAGCTTTAAGTTTTGTTAAGATTGGGACAGGAATGATAAGTTAGAGCCACTGTTTCAATGTCAGAAATTCAAACACATCCACAACTGGGTATCAGTTTGTGAAACTGTGGAATTTCAAATTCTCTCTATTTTACAAGAACTGTTAAACTAGTGTACAAAATTTGATTATCGTTTATGCACTAGATTTGAATTGCATATGTGAATTTCAAAATTGTACTCTCTAGCCCTTATATAATTAAGAAATTATGAGTAAGCAATCTCAGAGTAATAACACTTGACCATGACAAGTAAATGTTTGCATGGTATTTTAAAATTTTTTGTCTAAAATAGTGGAAAATATAATTCAACATCTCAAGAATTTAGTTCCCAAATGGGCATATTTTCTAATGATTTAAAGTAGTTGCTTTTTAAAACACTTTTTAAAATTTCTTTTTTATTAGAGAAGTTGAGGGTTTACAGAACAATCATGCATAAATTGCAGGATTCCCATCTTATTATTAACACATTACTGTGGTACATTTGTTACAATTAATGAAAGCACATTTTAATAATTGTACTATTAATTATAGTCCAGGGTTCACAATATGGTTCACTGTTTGGGTTGTGCAGTTCCATGGATTAAAAAAAATATTCTATTCTCATATATATAACCTAATATTTTCTCTTTTAATCATATTGAGGTATACATTTTACAATGTTGTGCTATCATCACTATCATCCATTACCAAATTATTTCCATCATTTCAAATAGTAATTCTGTACATTTTATGCCTTAACTTCCTATTCCTTATCCCCACCCCTGCCTTTTGTAACATATTCTAGACTCTGACTCTATGAGTTTGCTTATTCTATTGATTTCATATCAGTGATATGATACAATATTTGTCGTTTTATATCTGGCTTATTTCACTCAACATGATGTCTTCAAGGTACATCCCAAATGCACTTATTGTGCACTTTTTTCCATCAGGAAAATTCATGGGGGCTTCCCCAAATTGGGTTTTACATTCAATTCAAGTTTTTTATTTTCAAGTCACTGTTGAAACATTAAGGGTTAAAAATATGTTACATTGCTTTCCATCATTGCAGTCCTAATATATGCTAAGCAATAGCAATTTGGAGTGTCCTATCTTCATATTTGGACTTGATAGTCACTATTTATAGATAGTAAATTGAATGCTCATATGCACTTTCTTTGAGTATATTTGGCCTCTACTAAAAGAATATGCTGGAACATAATGAAGACTAAGGGGGTTTTGTTACTAAAAATAACATTCATAAGGCATAGCAAAAACTTACTAAACACAGCTGCTAAAATAGCCTTCATATACTTCCCAGAATAACAAATATTTATACTAGCATCTTTCAGATTCTGTGCCTTTCTTAACAGCAAAATTCTAATTTTTACATTTTTTAAGTTCCAGTAAACTTGCAAGACTTTGAAAAGCCTAATTGTAAAAAAAAAAAATATGCTTAAGCAGATATATGTTTGCATGATTATCGCCCTGGAGTTAATTTACATATGCATCAATTCAGAGAAAAGTTCAAGTTATCTGAGTTTTAGGTTTTATTTTTTGAGAGACATAATTATTTGGAATTATTGTATGTGATCCTTCTTTATACAGTGGCCATTTTGGAATTCAAATTCCTGAATTGAACCCGCATTACCATCAAAAAGGTAGAATATTCTATTTCTTCTGCCTATTTCATTCCTGCAATAACTTGTTCATGAATTAAGTATACCCTATAACATACTGCGAATGACTAAAATTTTGTTTACCCTTTGGTTCTATTTGATTAATAGTGTATCTATCTATACATGTATTGCACCACCCATTCCTAAAAGGAGTTAAGGCCATTTATCTGCTACACTTACACTGTCACCATGGGTTTCCCTGTCAAATGAAATATGAAAATTCTCAACATCATAATATTTGAATTGATTGCACACCTCTGATTCAAACTAGTATCAAAGTTTGTGTCTACTGACACTATGGCATTGAGTAAATGCTGGATATAATTGTTTGGGAATAAAAGTTTCTCCACCGTCTCTCTCTGCTGACATCATATTGGGGATAGCAAGAAAAGAATCAGCGTCTGAGCCCTACTGTTAAACATTCTGAATCAGCAGAACTGGGCTTGCCATTGGTTTTGAGTCCCAATTTGCTAAATAGCAAAGATGTAACACTGAATTTCTGCTCATCAGTTTGAACTTTTTTTTTTCTTTATAGAATTAAGGAATTGAACTAGGTCATAGATTTCCAAATTGGTGTACTAAACCTGTATGGGTACTCCAAGACATAAAAGATGAGTTTGGGACAGTTTAATATGAAATATCTAGAGATATGGATAGTATATTTATAATAAATAAGGTAGCAATGGTCAGAATTATAAAAGCCTCTGGGGTAATGCTAATTATTTCATGTTTATAAAAGACTCTGATTTATAATTTACTCACATACATACACATACATTCATATGCATATATATGTATAATAATGAAAATGAAATATAATTCCTCTTTAATATCATTTTAATAAGGTGCATCTTTTAAGGCAAATAGCACACATGAGAAAATAATGGAAGTTGTCCTTGTTGGTGAAATATTAGAAAGTATTTTATCCTTAGGGTCCCAAATATTCTACATAAGGATTATATAATTTTATATTACTGCATAGACTGCAAGAAGGGCAATATTTCAAACAGGATGTACAATGAAAACAGAATTTAAAAATCGAGGAACGATATTCTGTTGGCTTTTATCACAATGGAAAGATCCCTGAAGAGAAACGATTCTGACTTAATTAAATGGCAGCTGTACAGTCAGAAGCCTGAGCTAGAACATTTCAACATGTCTTATATCCATGACCTTGACTGAATCTCTGATTTTAAGTTACAAGCATTAGAAGACACAGCAAAATCTTTTATTTCCTGAGAGTTGGATTCAGGACAAATTGATGCCAGGCCCAATCCTGTCCATCTCAGGAGACACCAAGGAAACCTTTATGCCTGCTCTCAGACTTGTTACCAAGCTTTGCCTATTCTGATAAATGCCCACACCCTTTCCTTTTTTTGCCAATTTATTGTTGAATCCTGAAGCTGATCTTGTCTGTAGACAGTTCTCTTCATGGGCCTCCTGTCACTGCATGTGACTCCGAGGCTTGATTATTTGCTTAGACTAGCTTTTCATTTTCTCTTCTCATTTCCTCTTAAGTCTCAAGCTCTCAAGTCTTCTTATTCAGATGATGGTTTATTTGTAATTGGTACCTGTGACCTGAGTAAAATCTTACCACTTGCTGAGTGTTGGCCTATATTCCTGAAATCTGTCTGCTTGTGAGTAGAGGAAGCTTAGAATAAGCACAACACTGGCTCTGGGAACTGAAATATTTAAAAACTTTGACCTGAATTTCTACTGTTGCCTACTTCCTGAAAAACAGAGTCAGACAACTCACTATACAAACTCACTATGTACTATCTATATTCTGAATAAAATTGAAAAGGCATTATTAGGAAAAAGATTTACAATCAATGAAATATAAACGTAAGCCTTTTAAACTCATGTTGGTAACATTATGTGCATTGTTTTTGTAACACAGTTTTGCGCATATAACAAATCTGTCTTGCACCCTCAACAAAGCATTTCTGGACAGCAGTGAAATACTGTCATTTCGTCTAGTAATCCTATTCTACGTTGTACAAGGTTCAATATTTTCCACTTTTCCCCCTTACGATTAGACTTGAAAACTTACAAATAATAGCAATGATTATTTTAATGTGTAGTTATAGATGTTAATGACTGTGCAATTTTTCCCCTCAATAATAAAGCAAAATATACATTAGAAATAACTCATTTCTCTCCATTGTCACTATTACCCCTATCATCCATGCCACCATCATTTCTTATTTTCTCAATTTTAGAAGACACTTAAAGACTATCTGTTTCTAGTTTAAGGTAGTTACAATCCTGCTTAAAATCTTCTAGAAGTTCTTCACCACAGTCTATATATCCACATTTTTAGGCTGATTTACAAAGCTTTACGTAAGTGGCCAATGCCTTTCACTATAACCTTGAATTCAAGGTCATTTTTTCTTTAAACATTCCTAATGCTTTCTTGCTTTTGACTCTTTGCATTGGCTGTCCCATCTGTCTAATCATGTCTAATCATGTTTCAACATATTTCGTTTTAATATAATTGTGCATGTGCCATCTCCCTAATTAGACTATAAGTTCCCTGAGAGCATGGAAATCCTCACTGCTCTGTCCTGCACCTGAAATTTTATTTGACATTCAATAGATAATAAATAGTTGTGTGATGGATAGATGAAAACTCATGTTAAGTGTGTATTCTAGATATCACTCCACTTAACAAAGGAGGCAAAATATATTCATATTTGTCTTACTTTCCTAAAATCACAGAACTTTGGACTACAATCCAGTATTATTTATACTGTAATACATTACTTTCACAGACTCTTTTTTGCTTATTTTGTGAAGAAGCCAGAAACTTAAATTAGCTAAGAATTAACTGCACCTTGGCTCTTTTTTTCAGTCATTTGAATTTTATCATTTGATTTATACTGAGGACAACTGCCAAGGTAGAGAAAAATAATATATCCTTTGGCACATTTAGAGGCTAATTCAATTAATGATTTCATTAATTGATTTTATAGATCCAGTTCTACTGGATTTTCAGTCATATGCAGAATCAGCTATGGCAATTACCGGATTCATCTTATGTGCCATGGGAATTCTAACAGCTACGTGGAATACTAAATTAGATTTGTGCTTTTGCCAATTAGCTATAACACTTGTTGTGCTTTTGCTGTACTAAGTCTGAAGAGCCAAGTTATGCATAACTCTCAGCATATTTAATGACCCTGGAGTCTTAAGAGTCATTTAAATTAGAGTATATCTATACATGAAGCTGAATTTCTCTCTAATTTGACTATTATTAATGACATAATTATTACTGATCATAAGAGAAGTTTGATTATAAGTAAAGAGAATGATTCCTCTTTCTACCACTATTCTTTTTTTTGTCTTAATATGCTCCCTTTTCCCAAATACAAATATTAATAAAATCATTATTCACTTTATGGTTACTTTTGCTCTATTGTGGCTTTATGTAATAAAAAATTGCCTTAAAAAAGCTGTAGTATTATTAAAGACTATATAATTACTATGCACAATTTGACATGTAAATTTAAGAAATAAATAAATCTTTCATAAAATTTTATGAGTTATCACAAAGGAATGAATGGTCGAGCATACAGATATGGCAGTGTTATCATTTTAAAATAATAATGTTGGTTTTCTCAATATCTTGAGTAAACAGTAGCACATTCTGAATTTTATTTAATTTATAGCTCATTGACCTCAGACAACTTCAATTTAGAAATTACCATTAAAATTGAAAGGAAATCTGTATCAATCACAATAATTTTCCTTAGTTTTCTAACGATTTTATTTGCTATCTAGATCATTCATTTTAGATATGGTACAAATAACTCAAAATATTTGGTTCGTTTCTTAAATGTCCCAGAAATATCAAACTCTGATAATTTAAATAAATTAAAATAAAACTAAAACATTTCTAGTATATTTTAAGATGTATGGTTATTCACTCTAGAATGTTGCTTCTTATATGCCTAATGGAATGTCTGTTTCACAAAAACAGTAAATAAGCAAAAAAAAAAAAACCAACCTCTCAGTATTATTGTTTGCATAGTAATAAAATAATAATCACAACAGCAGCAGCATTGGAAATAATAATGATGGTACTTAAGATGTGCCAGTCAGTATTCTAGGCATAGGGTGTAATTAACAAATTTAAATGTTATTACATTACATTAGGGACTATTATCACTGTTTTATAAATAGGCAAATTGAGGTCTAGAGATTTTAATTGAGTTGCCCAAGGCCATACAAGAGTAAGTGGCTAAACTGGGATTCAGACCTAGAGTCTGTCATATGCCTTTCTGTCTTTCAAATTGGAGACATGAATTGGTGATGCCATTCATCAAAACTGAATCCAAGGAGCCTACAAATTAGGGTAAAGAAGAATATATGTATTAGATCATGAACTAACAATGAAGTTGACAACACAGAGATATCCAGAAATAATGTAATCCCCACTCTGCAGTTTCATGATAATTAAAGACCAGTATGGTTTGTTCAAATCTCCCCAAATTTGTATACACTTATATATTTTTTAATACTCAGCAAAGTTATTCAATAGAGGTGTGCTTATGCCAACAAAGTTTTTGAAAGGTTATCTTTTGTAAAAGGAAATTTTATAAAAGGAAGAAACTTAACTCAATTGTAACCAACTAAAGATAATCATTTATATTTTCCATGATTTTGTTGATTTTAAGTAAGAGACCTCCAAGTTCCATCCTACAAATCCTTTAAAGATATGAATATCTGGACTTTCAATTAAGAGGCTGAAATGTAGGGATGTATATAATTTTCCTGTCTCCCTATAAGTCTCTTAAATGAAAATCGGTATCAAATTGTCACATCTTTGAAACTTTCAAATAACTGTAGAATTAAATGACCTTATATCACATTTTCCTTCTTGAATATTGTTTGTTGGCATGCTTTTTGAATAGGACATTTTTTAAATCAAGCAGGTTATGAACTATCATAAAAGCTGTTTTTATTATACAGCAAAATAATCTGAACCAGATGAAATAAAAAAGAGACAAGTTATGATTAGAAATGAATCACATGTGAGACAATTTCAGAGTATTGCATCATAGAAAATGGAAATAACAACAATGAAAATAATTATTTAAAGACATAAAACACTCTTATCTAGGCTTCATCTCCACAACACAGGCAGAAATGGTTCATTTATCTTGTCAGCAACACTACAGCAGAAAGAGGTCATTTTAATCTGGGTAAGTCTATAAATATAAAAGGATGGAACCTATGTGAATAAATGGAGTAAGTCAAATTACTTGTATATGTTTTAAAATTGCATAGAGTCAGGTTCAATATTAATAATTCTCACATTCTACTTCTCTAAAATACTGTGATGATTTTTACTTTTTAAAGAGTTTTTTTTCAAGTGCCCCCCAGTTTCTTTGAATAGGCTCTATAACAAATATTTAATTTTAAAAGCATTAAATCATACATTATTTCATGATTCTTCTGAAACAGTTCTATATAAGTACTTTCTGGCTCCTTAGCTATATTGCAATATCTGTGTGTGTCTTCAATCATTTTGCATCTTTGGAAAGTACTCATAATACTATATTTCTATTGTTACATGATAAATACTATTGAACTGAACAATTATAATTGAAAATTCCTAAATGAACATATAAAAATACTATTTACTTCTTAAATGTCTTTAAAGAAACATTGAAAATTATATTTGTTTTTCTTATATAATATTTCATGGTTATTCAAGCAAGTCTGAGTCTTCTTGGAGAAAATTTTAAATATACCTATTTTC